>JABFPN010000153.1:0-65803 GCA_022817305.1 Leptoteleia sp. ZL-2020 | reverse complement strand
CCCCCCCCCCCCCCCAGATTATTTTCTTTTCCCAAACTTGAAAAAGTGGCTCGGTGGTAAAAGATTTGCCAACAACGAAGAGGTGGAGTTTGCGGTTAATGGCTGTTTTGAGGAGCTCGACGGTTCTCACTATAAACAGGGTATTGAAGTTATTGAACATCACTGGGGAAAGTGTATCGAGCTAAAAGGAGACTATGTAGAAAAATAAAAATGTTTTTTCCTAAATTTTTTGTGTTTTCTTTGTTAGATCTGGTACATCTGGCACGCCTCTCGTAACTATACAATATATTATTTATAAAGATAAAGTTGTCGGAGAATAAGGTTACGTATCTATAATCCAGATTTTTATATATTTAAAGGCAAATTAATGGAAGGTATTATTTTGTGACATTTTTTGTCAAAACATTAAAACAATTTTATCAGAATTTCAACCAATTTTACGAAAGCAATCGTAAAACGAAATCCGCATGAATATAAAATACCGTTTCATTTCAAAGAAATACTTACAGTTCTAAAAGGGTATTTATTTTTTAAGATAAAATGATTTATCACCGGTGTAATTCGCCGTCTTTAAAAAGGCGTTTCGTTTCACACATATGAATAATTCCTATTACGATAAAAATACGTCTTTGATAAAGAGTCAAACTTATCAAGTACATTGCACCAAGTGGATGGTTGTTTGTGTATTGCGAATTTCGAAGCAGAAACCCTTCTTAGTATAAAATATGTTTTTTCGTATGTTTCAAATTTGTTTTTATACGTGCAGGAAACAGTATATTCTCTCTTTAATTATGGACTATTTCAATGACTTAAATTTTCCAACTTTATTACTTTTCAATAATTAAACTTCTCGAATGGTGGGTTATTTTACTTGTAAACTTAATTTCTATCTAACATAATTTGTAAATGAATCGATTAACACATCATTCCCGCAGCCATACTGATTCAAATCTTTCTGCAAGTTCTGTCAGAAACGTCACACTGTTTATAAACGCGTTTCTGTAATGAAAAGTACATTCAAATCCTATACTGAAATAAAAGCTCAGTGCAATTTAAGAGTTACTTCATTATTCAAAGTAAACCCCTTCAAGGTATGTGGATGAGTAACTTGGTCGTTGGATAATGGGCAAAATTTAATAATATACTCTATTTTCAAAGATAATTTAATGAAACTGGAGTATTGAATATCAAAGTCATATCAATTATATATCGCAAGATTAAATTCATCTTTCTATATGAAGTATTATTAACCCTTCCTTCGATGAGACATCCTTCCCTTTGAGGCAGTATCGAAAATATTATGTACGCCGAAGTGTCAATATTTTAATCAGCTAATTAAATCCCGTCGCCTTTCTTAATTTCCGTCAACAAATTTCTTTATTACTTACATTAAACTGAAATATTGCTGATAATAATAACATTCAATAAATTAATACTATGAAACATATAATTAAAAATAAATGATATTTTGCAACGAGCAAAATATTATTAGGATAATAATGATATCGTTAATAAAAATATTTATTTCGTTCATTCGTTTGAATTCAATTTTATATCAAATATTAATTTATTTTAATTATTATGAGTCTCTTTTAATACACAAACAAAATTTAATTTCACAAATTAAAAATAAACGAGTACATTTTTATTAAAATGAGGATTTGTAGAGTTGATATTTATTTTTGTACATTTAGAAGTTGCTCCACATTTTCATTATTAATATTTTTGTAATGTCATTTTTAATTTGTTTAAAAATGACATTTGAACGGCTTGGTAATATTTAATTTGCTAATGTTATAAAAAAAAATATAAAATTATTCAAAACAATGAGATAAGAATTGTGTATGAATGAAATAAGAATTTTACACATATACCTATACATTATATAAATATAATAATTTGTTATATAAGTATGGTAAACTATAATAAATAATATATTACGTATGGAAATATATATTGTATAAACGTTACTATGTCATATTCTATAGAATACTAAAAATACACCCGTATCTTCGAGCTATAAAATATCGTAACAACTATTTCTAAATTTCTTTTCGTGTAAGATATATTAAATTTTAATAAATGCATTGAGACAAAACGCGACAAATTTAAAACAATTCCTGGCGACTTCGACGCGCTTTGAAATATATTTTTCGTGGCGGACCGTTAAATTGTACAGTTTTTACGGATCTCGCCGAACCAAACCTATATAATATAAATCGCTGCAAACCGAATCAGATATATTACAGGCTTAAATCTTACCGGAAAGTTTTATTGAGTAGATCTTGACCGAGTTCAGGCCAACTGTTTTCCAACAAATTCATTATAGTGAACTTTGTCTTTGGTCAAGATACTTTGATGGGACGGACTTTGCCCGTCACAGTTCACTCCGCAATGATTGGGTAAATTTTGGCCAAATCGAATGACATTCGCTTAATTGGATTTAAATTTGTCGAATTCGAAAGTCACAACTATTTAATTGGAAGAAAAGGAACGAAATGTGAAAATGACTGGGTAAAATATGAGAGATTAATAATTTTCTTTTTTTTTATGAATAGCTATATGGTTGTAATGGAGCAAATATAGTAGTTTTAACTATTAACTTAATTAATATAACTATGTATTTACTATACGATTGAACATTCACTAAACTGTAGGTTAAACCTACCATATTTCCTTTGCAGAGATTATTTAAAAACGAAACAAATAATGAAAAGTTAAATCTGAATAGAGAAAAATAAATAACATGTTTATGTAAAATATTAGCAACGTGTATTTTACATATAAATGATTTAAAAATTGAGAAATTCTTTTACAAATAAGAGATATTTTATTACATTCTATACAGCATTTTTCATAGCAAATATTTACCAGTATAAAAATTACATTGAAAAATAAATTATTCTTCTATACTTTTGATTTTTATATGTAAATATATTGTCACTATAATACACAGGTAGAATATATTTTTATAAAAGAAAAGAAAAACTTGAAATAAAAGATAAAAATAAAACATTAAAGGATTTTGCTTCCATTAATACATAAATATTATGCTTCCATTAGTACATCGTTCATGCTCATGTCGTTAATTTGGTATGCCAATCAGTTCCATAGAGAATTTTTGTAAATAATATTGCAGTAATGATGATAACCGCATAATCTTAATTCGTAACTTGCATTCCACAAACCTTGTTAATATTAAATTAGATTTAGAATCGACATTACGAGAAATTTATTATTAATTTCCATTATATTTTATAACAACTCGGACATATGACTCCGTGTGACTTTAACGTGTTCCTTGTAATATGGTATAGAAAGATTTACAAAATACATTTTCAAATGTATTTCGTTTCACATTTATTCATTTTAATAAATATTATTGATTGAATTATTATATTTTTAATTTTATGAACATTCTCTCACTTTTCTATATCTAGTTTATTTTATGAAGTATTTTTAACTTACTCACTTCCAAAAAGAAAAATAATAGAGTAAGTTTAAAATGACTTTAAGAACTGAAACAATTGTTCAAGTCAATAATTTGAACATTTGACACGAAGAAATGTGTATCCTGCGGACATAGAGCCAGTAATCAGGGGTTAACTAAAATCTATTTGACCAAACTTCAGCGAGCCAAACCTCACTGGGTTATTTCAATAAAAATCAACTAGGTCAAACTCCACTCGATCAAACTTAACTCGACTTAAATTCACTCCGTTAAAACCAACTTGGTAAAACTCATTTGGGTCAAGCTCGACCAAGCATACGTTATGATTATTTAATTAAAAATATTTATTTAAACACGTTTCGGTGAATCGATTGACTTGCCACTTCGAATTAATTTGGCGCTTTGTATCTCACCTCGGGTTCGATTGTGGTCAAACTTGCAAAAGAGAGCTACTACAAAAGCTTTTCTATATAACGCAACAGCAGTTATTTTTAACAAATAAAATTTAATGCAATTATTCGAGAATGTAAGACGCAGTATTATTTTAATAAAATCATAAAATACATTACGTTAAAAAAAACCATAAAAAGTATATAAAATTGTTGAATGATGAGTCTAGCGAATTGCTTTAAATACAGTAATAAAGAATCCGTAAAACATTGTATAAATAAAAATAAAACTAGTCCAAGTTTATCAGTATTATTAAATTTCTAGGCTTTTGAAATATAATTATAATAATACATTGAGAGACATTTATTAGTACTTGATATTATATTTTATAATAACGTGGATATGTATTCATTAATAATATATTATAAAGGAGAATTTAAAAAAAAGTTTTAAAAATATTACAAAGAAGTATTATTATAGAAGAATAGAACCCACGTTATAACAGTTACAATACAATTTCTTTCTCATTAATTTTCAGTATGGATTATTTTTTCTTAAAATAATTATTAAATAAAATCATCAGAATTATTAAATAAAATTGAAACTGAGGAAATACTTTATAAGTCTG
The DNA here is from genome assembly GCA_022817305.1 of Leptoteleia sp. ZL-2020. Lineage (NCBI taxonomy): Eukaryota > Metazoa > Arthropoda > Insecta > Hymenoptera > Scelionidae > Leptoteleia > Leptoteleia sp. ZL-2020. The sequence continues at coordinate 61,334 of JABFPN010000153.1, read as the reverse complement.
TAAAAATTAAACCAATAAGTAACTTTGTGTCATCCAAAAGTAATGTTTTTTTTATCTTTGTCGTAAGCAAAATAAATTAACGATAAACAACATTTACATATTTAAAATAAATTTGTTTTTAAAGCCAACAAAACGGGGAGGGGAGCAGTGAGAAAAAGCCCTATTCATCGTGGGGCCGTATATCTAAAAATGAGTGTAATTTTGTAGGAGTAAAAAGTTTAAAAAGCGGTGAGGTGTACCTAATGCGGATTTTTGGTGTCCTTTCTGCCGTGCCAGTAATGGAACCACGTTAGCACTCTGGTGAATCATGACAGTATTGAGCATGATACTTTATCAGACGGACCAGAAAATAACGGTCCAGATACGTGACTACGTTAGTACGACGTTTATTGCATGTATAATATCTTGTTCAAGAATGTTATGAATTATTAACGATGATATTTTTCAACAGATTTCAATTATATGATAGTTCAAGACGTGAAAGGACACAACAATTTTTGTAAAACAGTTCATAGTCCAGATGCCATTACGTGGTTGAAATTATTTGGCAAGACTTAAAGATAATTTCTAAAATTAATTTCAAATTACAAGGCTTATTCGCCATTTTTAATGATTAATATTTGAATATAAACGGAATACAAAAATTTTTTTTGAATGCATAATACGTATTTGAAAATGTTTAAGATGAATGAAGAAACTTTTTAGAAATGTCTCATGAGAATAAAGTTTTATTTTCAAATTACTGTAAATATATTTTCAATTGTTTTAACATAAATATAGTTCAAGTTATTTTATTTAGCAAAGTATCTAAACAATCTTTAAATCTTAATTCCGCATTAACTGCGAACGTTGATGTAGTACGTTTAATTAAGTTAAAAACATTAAGATATAAAAGAAATAATAATCAGCCTTAATTGTAAACGAGGTGCACTTGAGATTTTCTCTGTATTGTTCTTTGCTAGATAAATCACCAGATGTGACTATTCACAGTAAAATGGATATTAATGCATTACAAAACAAAGTACAAAATTGTACAAAGGCTTTCATCACTTCTTAGTGCCAATGTTTTCTTAAACAGTGTTGCGCACATTCAATGCTAATTAGTTACAAATTCACGCATTAGAACATTACATTAAAGTTAGTTAGATATTACCGAGGATCAGTCGTTTTAGGTTTCCTGTAACATCGTGGAAGTTACGCGGATGTTGCAAGAAGTTAAGCAACTTTCCTATAAGAATAAATTAATACATCTCACCAGTTCCTGATGTAATTCAATGAATGCTATATTTCAGTTTTTCTTAAAAACTGGCTTAGAAATGGAACAAAGCAAAAATGATATAAATAAAAGACGGGGGGAGGGGGAGGGAGAAAAAGAGAGGGCTAAGGAAAAGGAGGAAGCACCGCGAACAAAAAGGAACTCGAACGAAATTCTAAGCCCATTGTCCTCGGCTTAGATAAAATTAACGGAAAAGCGTGATACTGTTTCTTGTTCCCTTTGTTCCTTTCCTGATGCCACTTCGAGGACTAATAATAATGTAAGAAAGAATAACCCAACGAAGAGGCAACCCCGAGATATAGTTTAAATGCTTTTTCAAATTTGCTCTTTTTTATGTATCGTACAATTTTATTTATCATTTTTATAATTCAATAAAAATTATATTTGCAATAATAAACAGAGAGAAGTTTATTAATAGTTGTTACGAAATTACAATTAAATTTTTCTAAGAATATCTCAGTTTTTCTTTCTCCTTGAAAGTAATATCAAAATAATTAAGAAACGGAACTACGAAAAAGTAGATAAAAATTTTGAAATGCTAACAGAGAATGTTTTATGAAATTAATCTACGTACTTTATTATGTATTCTAATATAGAAGTTTAACGTGTATAATGTATGTATAAATAGGATTTGCATTCATTATATGGACAAAACGAAATTCTATTTATAATATTATACTGTATTAAATTGGGGACAGAGTCAATCATCTTCTCATATTTAACATATATATATAAAAGAGATTATGAGAATTGTAATAACTGAACTAGTTTTGAGTGTTTATCTTATAACCTCTTTTATAATGTCTAATAAATATAAATGTGTAATGTGCGAATATATAAAAAAAACTTCCCCATTTTTGATACAGTATAATAATTTTTAACCCAACTTTTTTCAGTGAATATATTAAACATCTCACTGTTTCATCCCTTGTATTATTTGCACCGTTTTATTTCAGATTTCCTTATTCAATTAAGTAATTATTGAAATGGATACCTCCTTCTACTAGTTTTCCAATTTTTCATTCTCATTTTCAAGCCGTTATCAGCAGTCCGAAGCTTTTTTTGCTCGTAAAGAACGTTGCATTTCAAATATTATGAAATTCCGCGATATAATCCCTTTCGATATAATGTCCAATTCCTCGACGAGGTACCGCGCGCTCACAATCGATTCTGCTTATGGACGTCTCGTTATTTTAGGATGGAGATTTTAAATGTACATTACGTATAATATCCGCATGCATATATATCTATTTAAGGTAGCTCCAATTTTTGAAAGCATTATATTCAAACGCCAACTTAGTATAAAATCCGTAATATCCCGCGCGTAGCCAAATAAAAATACGACTGGATTTTGTTTCGGCATTGTGAATGGATGTGTGCGCTTATCAAAGCGTCATATTTCGTCGATTCATTGTATTCCGACGCGTATTTTAATAACTGCGGAATAAAGAAAGAGTAATTTGTTCTTGTTTTGCAGGTTACTTTTGGCACATCAGTGATCTTCACTACGACCCGAAATACATGGCCTATGGGAATTCCGAAAATAGTGAGTGACTTTACTTTCAATTATTCATAAATGTCAACGACGATTTGTCTAAATAACAATTGCGGCTAACGAACTTAAGTGTCCTGGATAAATGCGCTCAAAGAAACGCGGAAGCATAAAGGGAAAAAAACTAACAATGTTTGCATACTTTCGCAAACGAGCATCTAATTTCTCGACGAGGCAAATAAAATGAATAATCCAATGTGCAAGGCAAAAATTGAATTTTATTAATTTTCGGAGATCGATGTGCTTTGGTCGGGTTGAATTTTATTGGTATTTGCTACTATATTATATAACAACTTAGGAACATGTGTAAATTTATAATATTCGTTATAATATCATGTAGTTCAAATTTTAAAATAAATTTTAGAACACTTAAAACATATACTATCGAGGAATAGAAACTGCTACCTTAAAGTCACCGGTTACACACTGTACCATCACTCTAAACCGCCTTTTGACACAGTATTTGACAGTTAGTCAAATTCCAGTGTTAATTTAATTGGAACGTAGCTTAAATTTTTGTAGAGTGATGGTAAAGGGCGCGACTGGTGAATATGATGTAACGAGTTCTATTTCTAGATTACATTTTTTTCTAATATTTTTTAAAATACTCTATCATATTATAAATCATTGAATTTAACACCATTTACTTTTAATTCAATGGCGTCCTAAATGTCGTAAAACAATATTTAAAATGTTATGCTTGTATTTTTCCTTTTCAATAACACAAACTTTTATTGAAAAAATGAAATGTGAAGCAAAATTAAAAGTTATTATTACAGACGCCACATGAACGATATTTTTCTAACTCCAGTAGGAATGTTTGATGCAAATTTTTTATAATTTTTATTATTACAGAATTGTTCTGCCTTTATATTGTTAAAGAAACATATTTTCTTTATATAAATCACAATTCCTCATATTCTGATTAAAGAATTCAATCTTCTTCCTGTTACAAATGTTCGAAAAAAAAAAAGAAAATAAAAGTCAGCAAATAATAGAGCCGTACCTTAACATCAGAAAAGGACTGGGTAGAGTTAATAACGCCGATTGATACAGTGAACGACTGATTGTGCGTAAATAACGAAAGACGTATTGTTTGGAACAGGTAAATATGCCGTTGAAAACAATCCGATTGAGAAGTGGTTTTAAAGGGAAATCGTGATTGCCACTTAAGTGAATTTTCTTTAATTCCGTCAATGTAATTAATTTCCTCGTCAAATGTCTGCTATTTGTTACTAATTACCGTGACACCGAATGAATTAAGGCTTTATTTACTGCGCGCTTAATACGTCAGTAAAAACAATTACATTGTTTTCCTTTGCTTTCGGCGTCACGGCGCCTTCCAGTATTGACGAACCGTGCTGTATATTTTTCTGTTGACCTCACACGCGAATGTGGGAAAATATCATTGAGAAAAATATTTTTAACCGTGACGACTGCACAAAGTTATAAGAAATAATGTAGAAGCGCGTGTATTATACAAACTTTACAATCAAAACTGAAGTTATGACAACTAAAGTCAATTCTGATTTGTTAATACAGTTCTTGGAACTTTAAAATAGAGTTAAAATGTACTTAACTATGTTCCGTTGTTGTGCCAACCGTATTTCTATATTTTCTACAACGTCATTATTACGAAATTTGAATTTAAAAAAAAAAACGAGAAAAGGTATTGCATAATTAACTGTGCATTAGTTTTACATCTTCTTTTAGTATGTAGAAGTTTTTTTTTATATTTTTCTACTACAGTTTGCCATATGTTTATTTTCTCGTCAAATATTCTAATTAACTGTTTCAAATTGTCTATTTAATGGCTTTTTTGTTGAGACTTATCAATTTATATTGATAATTTTGAAAATGTTATTGTAGTGCGTAATGCCTCAATGTTTTGAAATTTCGAATAAATTATTTTAATATGTTACATAATGATAATATATAACAGTATCAAAATTAATAAATGAATAAATAAGTGTATTTCAACTAAAATATATTAATATGATAACAAATTTATATGTTTATGAAAAATTTCGAAACATAGCTTTAGCATTTTCTGACTTATTATTCAGTATAATTCATTTTTATGTATTTGTAATAAAAGTTATTGAATATAAAAATAATAAAATTCAATATAACAAAGCGAAAAATTTTCTAATTATTTTTTTTATTATTTTAAATTAGTAATAATAAAAAATTATTTGTATAACATAATGATATAATAATAGAACAGTCTTTTTTTTCTTCCATTATGTTATGACGGCTTTATTATTGATGCGATAGATAAATATTAAACTACGAAGTGCGCTTCTAGAGATCCGAAGCTATTTTTAGGGTAGAATCGCGTTTCCAACTCAATAGTCGTGTTCCTCAGATTCAACCACAAACAATTTTGATGTCATATTATTTTAGTAAACTAATTCATTCGCGTTTATTCGAGAAAATGAATCAAACCTGATCGTTTCTAATAGAGCGAGTATTCTCGCGAATTTTATTATATCTTATTTTAATTTCATGAGGGGGTTCAATCGATTGAATCAAATTTCGAAGCAAAATTACTAGTTTTAATAATGTAGTAGGACCGAAAAGTTGTCACACGTTGCCCAAAGTTTTTCGCTTATTGTCATGCAATTGTTCCTTCGTTCGCTATGAAAGAAAAAGATTGAAACTTTTTTTTTACAGAATTTCATCAATAATATTCGGTATTGGAAATCGCCTCTCGATTCAGATGAAAAGTATTCCGAAGAAATGAAAACGGTTTTGATTATGTTGATAAATGGAAGTCTAATATAATGTACATGTTTAAGAGTAAAATTCAGGAAAAGTGACTTAAAATTGATTTTATTTCTTTGAAGTGTTCGATGATATGTAACGGTATTATGTGAGAAATTTTTCCTGAATATATTATGTCATTCTTAATATTTATTGAAACGTTAATAATTATAAAAATTGATATGAAATTATTATGATAAATAAATAATTGTTGTTAATAACAATGAATCATGTAAAGAATAATACTCTTTCACTTCATCAATATTATTTTGTAAATGTTACCTAAGTAATTATTTAACATAATGATTTATAATAATTACTTAAATTAATAAACGACCAGAGTTATTTTTTTTGTCACAAATATTTTGGAATTGATTACTTATTTGACGGGTAATTATGCAAATCATAGTTAATATATTGAATTAATCAACGTAATTATTTATTTAATAGCTTGATATATCTAAGAAAACAATATCACTATATTCTTTTTTCTTCGTGTATTAATTGAAATTGAATACGATATTGCTGCAAGTGATAACAGTTATTAAATACTATTAGAGCAAGTTATTGTCGTATGTTCGGTACATATTCAAGACGCGCTAATAAACACGATCATCCTTTTCTTGTTGTAGTTGAAATGAAGTTTATATACGTGTTAAACAACATGTTAAACGTCAGTGGCACATTCAATACAGCAATGGTAGCTCACGAATCCCTAACAAAGTTTAGCTCATTACTTTCTGATATATCTTCGAATATAAAAATACCGTAAAATTCACTATAAAAAGTTTTGTGCTCCGTGAATTGACAGCCCGCTTTTTTACATTTTCTTCGGAGTTTATTTCTTTCTTTAGAAACACGCGCCAATAAAATCGTTTGAATCGAAACTTACCTTTACTACTTGTGTACAACGGTACAATTTATTTAGCATAGAAAAAGGGTTTGACTGTTCAATTAAGCATCTTATTTATTGCGATAAATGACGGTTTCGTTTAAGAATTCGTTCGGTCGGAAAGTAATTAAAATGTATTCTTTTTTTTCCTTCCATCTCTTTCTTTTGCACGAACATAATTAATTGTGATCAAATATTGTTAGATTTAATTGTCGCTTTTACTTTACAATCTGTGTTTCCTAGTAATGAAAACGATTCTCTTTTTATTAACGATTTTACAAGATAAAAGTTATTGTCCCTCTCTTCCATCCAAATACTGGAATGAAAAGGAACAAAAACGTTTCTAGAATTCTTACAGTCATAGAATAAAACATATCAATGTTTAATGAAAAGTTTTTTAGTTTCGTCATTAAAATTTGTTACAATGTAAAATAAAATTAGATCAACATCAATATTAAGTATTCAACAGTAATATTTAACTAATAATAACAATAAATAAGATGTTGAGATACAATTATTTTGTTGTGTAGCAACAATACTTGTTGTTATTATTTTAATAAATTCAACGGAATTTTTAAAGTTTAGCAACTAGTTAAGGGCCTTTATACTCTACCCCAACTGGAAACCTCAGGAGGTGGTTGGGTAACCCGCCCTACAGCAGAAATTAATTATTTGTTTCATGCTGCAGTTCCTGACTTCATTCTATGTTAACAGAGCTCCTTCCTGTAAGATGTATCTTTGTGACATCAGTACTGGACATTCACACAGGAAGTGAAGGGATGCTTCTTCCCTATTCTCATCGCACTTCCCATGCATAGATGTTGCAGTCTTCCTCCTCACTTCATGATGATATTTACTTAGGTTGCAATGACCCGTCAGAATCTCTATAATTCACGTAAAATTTCCTTTGATATGAAATATAAAAACACTGACAAGAATGAACATGGCTCTACTTTTTTGATATTCTTGTTTCTAAAAATAAAAATATTAATTAGTCTAAATGATGTAACATTTTTATCTTAGAAAAATATACAAGTTCAACATCTTCTACTTTCCATTGCAGTGAATTTATAGGTCAAAATGTTCAAGCTTGAAATACAACTGATTTATTGTAATACTAACTAATATCATATATATTCATAAATTTTGCATTCATTTTCAAACCAAAATGTCCAATGTTTTGATCCATAATGTTGTTTAAAATATCCTACAACATTCCCTACAATTCTCTCGAGTTTACATCGGAAAAGTAGGCATTTTCCATATCAGTCTTAATCTAACTCCCTTTGCGTTTGAATCTATAAGTAGCTCTCATCGCTTCCCATTTCAGCACTAGGGTCAATGACGCGAGCCCTATCTCATTGGTGCAACAGGTGTTACTCATCCTCATTTAATATGTTCCTCTAAGGAAGACTACCTATAATCGATTAAGTATTTTCTGAGGATAGGTTTACTGTAAGCTACTACGGGAGTCTAGCTCTGCTTTAACATCTCAGGGGATTTCGGCACCTCAAAAAACAAGGATCGATAAAATATCAGAATACGCTAGAAGGAAAAATTTATTGATTTTAAAATGCATACTTTGAAGTAAATAAAATGCAACATTTAAATACGAACGGTATTTTGTACATATTTATTCTTTACATTAGAACGATTACAATTTCGGAAAATAAAAAAGCTTATTATGTATGAATAATATGCAAATACTTTTTAAATTTCATTTTAGTTCTCTTAGCAGTGATAGCATTTTTTAGAATCACTGCCTTATGCATTTAGATTACAAACATCTGATAAGAAAAATAGGTTACAATAATCGTATATATTCTGAGTATATTTCTCTCAGTGGACGGTACCCAAAATGATTAAAAGGGACAATCTAAGTCATTTAAAATATATACTGGGAAGAATCAAGTAGACAACTAGACTTTTTAGGTAAATTAAGAAAAATTGAATAAAAAAGACTGTGTTTTTTTAGTCGGGATCACTTAAAAGAGAACGCCCGAGGAAGAGTCAGTCAGTTCTATCGAAGTAACTACCCTCCCAAACTTAGTCAGTCTCTCGTGTCGTTTTTAAGTGCTGTACTAGTGAAATTATCGCAACCGAGAACTGGAAAAAGCTTCTGCGTCGCCACACTCCGGTGCTGAAATTTGAAAAAAAAGCTATAGATAATTTCCGACATCAAATAGTCCTCGTTGAAGATAAATTTGTGGCGACATTTTTATTTTTTCAAAATAATATAAAATTTTACAGTTTACCAACAGTTTTAGCTGCTATATATTTGAGTTCCGGTTAAAAAGAGTAAAATTTTCATATCAATTTCTCTCAGTGTATAAAATCTTGTTCCCCGCCCCTATCATCATTCCCTAAACGTATCTGATTTTATATATCTTGAAAAAATGTCGATAACTTTCTTTTTAGGGTATATAAATGGGTTTTTTGTCGACATCATTTATCCATTCTTGTCAGGGGTTTGCGTACCAGAACCAATAGCATTGTTTTATGTTACTCTCTAGTTGAGATAGTAACATTATCCACATAACCTATAATATAGAGGTTATCTGAAGAAGACCAGTATTCTACGACTCAACAAAATGAAAGATAGCACTTCTGTTAAAAATAAAAAAAAAACGAATGTAACTTTCGTACTACGTAATTTTATATTAAATAATTAAATCAATAGATTATACGCTTTTATCGGATTATATATAAAAAATTATATTTAAAAAAAACTAAATTTTAATTTGTGACAAACTTATTATTTTTTGATAAGATATTATATATTGTAAAAAATTGATTTATAAATATTTTATAAACATACAGTGGTTCAAATGAGAAAATATATACATTTCTTATCAAGCCATTAAATACACGATTAAATTTATTAGTTTAATCTACGAATCATGATTCGCTCGTAAAATAAGCAGAATTCCAAAATATTTGCCAAGAAAATATTATTCTGGTTACTTTGTTTACAGAAATTACATCGAATAAATTATTATCGACAGTCTTGAACGCTGTGTTTATGTTTCCTTAACTAGTTATCACTTTGTCATAAACCAGTTATAAAACAGTTTACTAAAATTTTATGAAGAAAATATCAAATTAATATTTGAGTGGCAGCTATGCTTTGACGTTGTAAGAAAGACAATGTACCTACCTAAGGCAACATAGCAATCAGACTCGCCACTGTATTTACAACTGTTTCTTTACAGTTGACCCCAAAACCAACTATAAAACAGAGCTGCGGTGAAAATGGTTCTTGGTACTAGAGTTTACAATTGTTACAACTTTATTTGCACTTGTAGTAATTAATCATGTTGCAACTATACAATTTTAATTGTGTTAACTCTGTAAATTTCCCTCAATGTTTGGACCAAACTTGCGGTACTCGTGCAAATTTTATAATACAATTTTAGAAACTTTTGCGATGTAATAGTTTTTTTTTTACCAATATATTTATTCTAATGTACTGTAAGCAAATGGGTAAATACACCACTGTATGCAAACATTAGATTTGTCCTTCGTAGCAAATATGCAGATTATCGCCGCAACTTTTGATGGTAAGCAAACAGCCAATTTGTTTATGAATATCATCTTTGCTATAAATAATTAGAAGATTGTGTGTAACTTGTTTGATTGCAAATACACAATTTCCATTACAATTTAAAATACGTTTGCGTTTGGTTGCGGAAAAGTTGAATTGAATAATGCTTTAATCAGATAAATAGTGGTTAGTGTGTTTACGTTCTCCGGCCAAAAATACAACTGAAGTGCTATTTCGTTTCAATTTATATTAGCGCGCAATTTAATAAATTAGCTTTTAAACTTCAAGCTGAAAATTCAAATTATTTGAAATGGTATTAATGGATTACACCATAAGTAATTTGTTCATAATATTACTTTGCTTTGTATATTTATTTTAAAACTTACATACTCAGATAAATGTTATCAATCATTAACATGTTTACTGTATTTCCATTTAAAGTAAGATAAAAGATAACATATTTCAAAAACGATAATTAAATTAAAAATCAAGTTTACTATTAAATGTTACTAATTACATTTTAATATTATTAAATAATAAGAATAACTGTTAAAATTAAAATAAAATAAAATTGTCTCTTTCAGTTTATATCCCGAATTTGAACAGGAAAATAGTCAGTTTTGCTTGTTTATAAGTAATTTTTCATATAAATTTTTTCTCACACACAATATCATTTTTTGTTGATTAATAAAGCATTTCCAATAAATCCTTCTGAAACGTATTATTTATCCGTTGAAAATTAAATAAAAAGCAATTCAAACAACTTTTAAAACATTTATTAAAACCGATAACAATAGTTTTTATAAAATTAATAAATAAATCAAGATATATATAATTGATTTACTTTTGCATTTGCTTGGCACAGTGAACATATTTTTTGTTTTCATTTTTCATTTTAACACTTGTTTCAATTCATTTTTTTAATATATGACGTATAAAGTAAAACTATTTCTAATAGACAACTGTATGAACAATTTTGCGTACAAATAAAAGTGACTGCAATATTAAATTTTCTCTGCTCTTTAATAATCCCAATAGAAATAATTTTTATTTTGAATGAAGTAAACATTATTGATAAATTACTGATGGAAAATGAAAATATATCTGCACATAGTGTCAATTTTTTATTCAAATTCTTAAGCAGTCTCCAACTTTGAAAAGAAAATTAGTAAATGGTACATATATGTTACTGCATTACAAAATATATTAGCATTATTTCGTTGTTTGGTCACATTTAAACTTTAGTAAACAAAAGAATTCCGATCAATTGACAAAAGACAAGACGAAAACAAGATGTGATAAAAGAATAATATATTAGCCATCAAATGACCTAACTAATGAGGTCAGCAAGTACAAGAATTTGACACTTCTAATTCGCAACGACAGCCTTAATTAGTTCTCCTTGTTTAGAAATTGTCTGGTAGTTCTAGTGTTAAACAAGACAAAAAAATTGCTACAAAACATTTGAAATTACACTAGTTTTTAAATTTTAACATTATTTTCTCTTCACGTGTAAACGAACAAATATCCTTGAGTCATTACTATAAATAGTAGCAACTTCTAATAATTTTCTATGAATGCACTTTCTTTGTCAAAAAGAAAAGTATTTTTAAATAATGTTTCATGTCCTCGTCAAAACAATATTGTTATATTAGAGTATTGCAATTCGTAGCTGACTTAAAATTGATCATGATGAAATGTAGTAGGTACAATTTAATAAAAGTTCGTTACAAATGTTGTAATTTGTTTGATGCGTACTTTATTTGCAGTGTGCGGCAATATGAGAATTAACATGGACAGTGGGCACATTCGTCTAGATAAAAGACTAGCCGGGACGTTCGGGAACTACAGTTGCGACTCGCCCTGGGCATTGATTGAATCGGCAGCTTACGCTATGAGAGCAAGACATTCTCATGGCAATCATGGAGATGGAATTGAATTTGTCCTGTGGACAGGGTAAGTGTAAATGATTCGTTTGAGATACGTGAAGAATACAAATATATCTGGCAAGGTACTGACAGATACAGAGACACATATAGTGATACATATATACTTGTAATAGTGTACATAGAAAATTATATTTTTGCAGATTCAGTATCCAACTTTGTTATCGCAGAAAATATTCAAAAAGATTATAGAAAGTGAAGAGTTATAGTATTGCAGAAATAAGAAATATTTATTTTTTTAATATTAATACGTAAAATGTATGCAATGAATCAAATATTAATTTTAAAATTATTATTTATTATTAAAACAACAAGCAGTCATTGAGCTTTTTTTATATTTTTTATATTTAATATTTCGCCAAAAGGTTATATGTTTGTAATAAACTTGAATTGTAATAAATTTTAGACACTCATTTCCTTTACTTAATTTTTTTTTTCTCGGAATAATTATTTAAAAAATATAATTGCAGCACAAGAAGAATTTTATTACAAAAATCTAAAAATAATATTTGAGAAAAATATCTGTTTAATTAGTTCCTGTTATAATTAGTTTCAAACAATAAAAATATATTCTGGATGTAACAGTCAACTTGTTTATCATAAGAAATTAATTTTATCTAATTCTGACGAGATTTGTAAATAACTTTTATTAATTGCCATTTAGTTTATTTTTACACACTGAAAACTAACTAATGTATAAGGTCAGTTTTTAATTTCCTTGTTACAATCTCATTTTTAACTGCTTTGTGCTAAATATTACATGTAAGTTGAAATGTTCAATAAAAGACTAGGTAGTTAATTAATTAATTATCCGGTATTAATTCATTAAATTCCAATATGCAATTAACTTTTTTAATTACATGTTGAACAGCTTAATTAAGTTTGAAGTTCTCAATTTCTGTAAAAAAATTTAGCTAGATATCATGTTACTTGTCATTAATTTATAAGAGAATGTAATTAATATTATTTTTATGTATATTTTTAAATTATAAGAAAAATTTAAATACTTAAATAAAAGACTTGTTTTATGTTTTTTATGAAGAAAACTACATTCGCTTTAAATCATTTCTAACTGCAACTTTTACATCGATGAAAACTGCTTCAAATTTCCATTAAATCATCAAACAATGTTATATTTTGCCTACTTAAAGTAGACTGACTTACTAAGACCTAAAGGAAAAAGTGTAAGAAAGGGGAAAAAAGATTTTTCTCACTACACCATTTCTGCTTCTAATACATAATTATCTTTCTCTGAAATTTTCTGTTACAGAGACGCCCTATCACACGGTGCAGCAATGAGCGATGAACTGAGACTACAGTGTTTGAAGAATTTAACCGATCTCCTTTCGCAAACATTCACCGGGCCATTTATCTTACCAGGATTAGGTCATGAGGACATCGGCTTGAATTTCACTCAGATCGCATCGTTCTGGAAACATTGGCTGCCAGAAGAGGCTCTGGCAACTTTCAAAAAAAGTAAGTTCATATTACATTAATTCTCCCTTACTAAAAATATCACACGGAAAACAATCTTTTTTGTGGATTCAACGAAATCATTTTTTTATTAATTCATATTTATTATATGAACCAAATATTTGCTTGAGAGGTGTCTAATTATTTAACATGCCGATATAACTTAATTTTTTCTCATATATGGAGTATATGTAATGAATGAAAATGAACGATGTAAAAAATATAGCAATTATAATGAAATAGTAATCTCTTATATATGAGCTCCCTAAAGCCCGAACAGTGTAACTCGCATTATTGTTATTTTGAGATATTTAAAGTTTTACTAGGATTGCTAAAGGCAATCCTAGCATAAGGATAAACTTGTGATGCTACCTTCACGGTTTCTATGCGAATTAGGAGTTACATCATTTGTGGCATTAACAAAGTGCCGTTTACTGAACATGATATCTATCCTACATAAAGAAAAAAGAATATTATAAATTAAATAAAATTTACTTTTGAATGTTAAGTTGCCAAACGTTAACCCAGAAATATACAGGTTTTTCAATTGAAAAATAACATAAATCACATTGAATAAATTGTTATCAACAATTTTAATGATTACATTTTACGAATTTTATTGAAGTGATAAATAAATTTTGATATCTTGCAAGTACGATGTTCAAGTAGTAAAATTTTTTATTAAAAATTGAAATTTTTTATTTTTCAATGTGACAAAAAACAAAAAAGGGAAGTTACACCACTTGTGCTTTATGGGGTTCATATAAAAAAATAGCATTTTCATCACTCGCGACTTGCTTGGTTAAAGTCGCTGGTTAAGGTCGCCTTTGTTGAAAAATAAATTTTGTTGATTTACCTTCGATTTGCATTCGGTACGGGTACTGCATAATCCAAAATAAAAGTCATTTATATTTAAGTTTGATTACAGTTTACCATTTACGAATTTATGTTTGTTCAGAATCTAATATGGAATTACAGATATTATTTAATTCAAAAATAAAAATAAAGTTTGCTTTTAATAATGCAAGAAATATATGGACGAAAAAAAGAGGTAAATTGTGCAACGTAACGTACGACGTATTACTTGGTTATTCTACTTGATAAATTTTCACGTGTGCGCGCAAAGTAAATAAAAATATTATTTCTTTCAGAATCCGGTCATTTCATACACGTAATTTTATTCGACAAAATATTACGTTACGTATGTTTCATTATTTCGTTTTTTATGATGACTTTAGTATGTCGTTTTCTTCTCGCTTTTTTGTTGCATTATTTTACTCGTCGGCTATCGTAAAGTCTATTTTTTATAACGCAGTCAAAAGCGTCATTTTACCATTTTTTCCATTATGAAGCGATTTACTTATTCTACATTGTTTTCAACTTCTTAGATCATTAAAATGAAAAGTTATTATTAAACTTATACACTTTTCCTTCTCTTTTTCCTTCAATTTATTCAGAATTTATAGTGCTTCTGGCGTTTAACTGGCACATTTAATTAACATTTAAATATGTTACACGTGCGTAATAATTAAGCACTTTAAATAAATAACTGCGATTTTCAACTGAAAATATACTCAGATTTCTGCGAATCTTTTTAAGCTGGCAATCGTGGCCGTGTTAGGTACATTTGTTAAATCTCCTAGACCAAGCAAGTCAAGATTTTCAATTTCTTATAACAATTGTCATTTTTATTCGTATTTTATCTTTTTCAAAACATTAACTTATAATAAAAGATAAAAAAACTAGTTATATTTCAATTCAATATAAATTAGATTCAAATAAATTCTATCATACTTAAAATGCAATATATTTTTAACCTAATTACTTTTTAAATTTAACTCGAATACATTCAACAGTATAAAACAGCATTTCATTCATAAACAAAGCGATTGCAGAATAAAAAAGCAGTAGCGACAAATATTTAAATCGAGCATTCGAGTCATTATGAATTTTACTGTTAAAAAAAAGAAGAGGAAATAAAATTTACGTTAGGCTCAGTGAAATAATGAAAAGTGTTGCTTGAGATTATAGATCGTAAAAGTGTATGACAAAAATATGTAACACGTAGTATATAAAATTTACGATCAGTTTATTAATCGTAAATTATTTGTTAACAAACAACACGATGTATTTTACAACGCGATAAGCACTTCGATGAGAATTGTTAATTAAAAAAGGACCGTTTGTTCGAGTATCAACTCAATTTTCATTACTCGGGAAAAATCTTTTAATGGACACATTTCGTAAAAAAGAATTGTGCTTATTTTTTTGCGAAACGCATTCTCACACCAAATTTAAATTGTATTATTTGTTTCATTTATTACTATATTAAATAAAGTAACGTAATTTAATAATTGAAGAAAAAAGGAACGTTTTGTACATTTATACAAAAAAATGTTATATGAGACGCATTAAAATATACATCAACAATTTCGTTTCATTAAATATTTTCAACTTTTTAATTTACTCTGAAACTTCTACATTTGCACACTGCAATGAGAAATTACATGTTTTTAACTGTTCATTTGATTTTACATATTTAATTAAATTAATTACATTATAATAACGAATTCTATTAGTTTAATAAAAAAAAACTTTAAAAGTGAAATAATGAAATTAAATAAAAATTTATGAAATAATAAGTTTGTAATTAATAAAAAACATTACTTTACATATTTTATCATTTATTTGTAAATAACCGAAAATATTCATCACAATACAAATCCAAACTACATACTCCCCTGAAAAATGCTATATTGCTGAATTACGCTGAAATTAAAATAACACTTTCATTTCGTTTTATAATGCAAAATGTATGCAGTGATAACGATTTGGCCGATATAACTTTATTTGTTGTTTATTGCAGCTGGTTATTACACAATAGAGCAAAGACAAAAGAATTATCGCATCATCATACTGAACACAAATCTATGGATGAACATAGATCCGACATTAACGAGCAATCGCGTGCCGCAGCGCTCGAGCAACAGTCTGTTTGAAAATTCGGACGATCCGCTGGGACAATGGGCCTGGTTTGAAAACGAACTGTCCACCGCACGCAGGAAGATGCAGACCGTAAGTGGCTGATCAGATAAACTATCATATCTCAACATTTCCATCCCTCTGCCTCTACTTTTCCTATATTATTTTTTTATAACCTTTTCAGCAAAGCATTATCAACATTTATATTCATTAATACAACTAAAGATACTAAACTGAGAGAAATTTATTAACAGTTAATAATATATTTTATAATAATTCGAGAATTCGTGGATGATTCGAGAAGCTGTGGAAAAGAGAAAAGAAAAGCGAAAGTTGAAAAGAGAAAACGAAGGATAAAGACCCAATTCGAAGCTCCTGGACCAGGATAGGCTGAGTGTAAAGGGTTAGAATGTAAAAAAATATTTATAATAATATAATATACTCTATTCCGCATCCTGAAAAAATATTGATATTTGCCAGATTCAAGTGTAAATGTGAGAGGGGCGTGGTTTAAATAATACCAATCATAGATATTTGTGAAATAAAATTTGAAATTTTAAGCAGCGGCATAGAGATGTGGTAAAGGGTGCGACTGGAAAACTAACGTAACGTGTTCTATTCCTTGATAATGACATTTTTTTCTAATATTTTTTTAAAATACTGCATTATCTTGTTATAAAAAATAATAACATTTAATAAATTCTTTCGATATATATTTATTATGATCAGTCTTGTAGTAAAGAAAATTTTTATGACATTTACAAAAATGTTAATACAAAGTTAATAGTGCACGAAACAAAGTTGCCCCGTACTTTTATTAAATATTTTAATTAAACGCGATGTAAAGAGATGTCGTAAAACTTAATAAAATTGTAATTCAATTTAGTTCATGATTGAAATTCTTCATTCGCCAAGTCGCAATTATTCCTTATGTTCGTTCAGTTTATCTCTTTTTATTTCCTATCTACACGAACGACAGTATTTGTTAAAATACATAAAATAATATTGTATATACCTGGAGTGGGCATTTCTTTTTAAATATATACAAAATATTTTATACGTTAAAATATATTAAAACGATTGCATATATTCTTTAACTAGAATAATAATATCCTAAAACATATATTTTAAAAAGCATTAAGTTTTTAATTTTTGAAACACTTTTTTTATTCTTGTGAATTATAAATCGTTTTAATATGTTTGCCCTGTTTACTTTGTTCATCTTGTATTTTTTATTTACTTTATATATTCTTCTTTCATTTTCATTTTGTTTAACGTTTTATATGAACAACAAAAGGCGAAGGATTTTCATTAGAATTTCTACTTGTTTAAATTTTTTGAGCGAGCGCGAGGAACAACGCGATTCTGCAATATCTGAAGCAAGACGGACAAAAAACGTCTAATCTAAAGTTATACATTGCCGTGAAGCAAATCCTCTTTCACTTCAACTTATACTTGTTTGAATTTTTTTTAATTTCAACAAGCTTTTCACCAGTCTTTTAAGTTTAATCACCTCTGCCATAGCAGTAGCATTTTCGACGGCAAAACGCCGTATTTCGGCGCACGTCAAATCAACGAAAATGAGCAAGCCAAATTTTTCACTGAAACTGGGGTTAATTACCGTTAAATGAATTTAATTCTACAAAAGGGGAGAGAATTTTATGTAAGATTAATATATTAAGTGCAAATCCTATTATTATTAGATTTTATTAATAATTATTAAATAATTACTATATTTAATAAAAATATGTCGTTATCGAGGAATAGAACCCATAACCAATCACCAGTCAAGCACTTTACTACCAGT
This sequence comes from Leptoteleia sp. ZL-2020, assembly GCA_022817305.1. Classification (NCBI taxonomy): domain Eukaryota; kingdom Metazoa; phylum Arthropoda; class Insecta; order Hymenoptera; family Scelionidae; genus Leptoteleia; species Leptoteleia sp. ZL-2020. The sequence continues at coordinate 43,096 of JABFPN010000153.1, read as the reverse complement.
CCATGCCACCTGGAAAAATTAATTCTTTGTCAAACTCGAGAGTGAATGTAAGAAGGTCGTGGCGTAAATTTTTCGCCACAAATATTTGTAAAATAAAATGTAAATTTCTAAACGGTAGCGTAGAGTGGTGGTGAAGAGCGCATATATTATAAGGAATATTACAAATGCACATATATCCCAGAATTATTATAAAAGGTAGCAGTAATTGTTATTAAATTTCTCTCGATGTGCAGCTATAATAAAATGAGGGAGGTTTCAATGTTTAATGCATCTTTCAGTAGTATTTTAATATTCTGCGTGTATTTGTATTCAACAGATTATAAAATTACTGATAATTTCGTGAATATAATCGAAAATGTTCTTCCATCAGTTTTACTGAAAATTACGGTAAATTTGTTTTTCCGTAAACATTTATATTTCATTGTTACATTTCAATTATATCGCCATTGAAAGGATTAAATTTTTTTAGTACGTATATTTTTATCCACTTTAATAGTAAATTTCCTAAAAATAAATGTATTATTTCGACGTTAATGGTCATAAAGCAAAATAATGCAGGATATTTCATTTTACGATGCTAATTTTATTGAAACATTTTAAGTCTTTAATATTGATAATTGAATACCGTTACTTATAGATAGCAATTGAATTATAATTATACCTGCAAAAGTAACGAACATTCCTAATTATAAAATAATAATAATTATGATATTTTCGTGATGTTGGTAAATTAATGACGTTTAAATGACTACTTTTACGCAATTCTTCATTGAAAAAATATCAGAATTAATAAATGATAAAATTGATATATATTTAAATGTAACATTAACAATATTTTAATGAATGTAAAACATGATATATATTTCAACAGAAATGTTATGAAAAATTAATGTTTTTAAATACTCCAGTATATTCACACGCTAATGTATATATTATTTTATATAAAACAGGATTTAATGTTTACATATTTTCCAGGTGCCAAGAATTTGATTTTTAATTCAAACAGTCAATTATTCTAATTACTATTAAAGAAATAAAGTAAATTGGTTTTAAATACTTATATCTATTTAAATTCTCATATTGCGTAACTTTATAACGTTAATACATTTACATAAATAAATTGATAAAAAATTTATCAAATTAAGTTTTTGATTCTTGAATGATAAACTTTAAGTTAAATCTTAATAACCCCTTAAATGCTTGAAATCTTTTAAGAAGTTTCCAGTTTTTTAATTGAAACAAAATGTCAGAAAAACCACAAACGCGATCAATCTATACTTTTATAATTCAGTTCAGAAAGTTCGATTTTAATTATATATTCATTGAATTAATCGACTGATAGAGTTAATGAACTTATTCGATCCTAATCTTAATGAACTCAATCGATGCTGTGAAAAGGAAATTCTAATGAATAAAATTAAGTTCAAGCATTCATATACATGAGTATAGAAATTAAATTTAGAAGAACAAGAGATCACTGCTTTTTTTTAAGATTGTTTTAACATAAATTTTGCTGCGAAAGATGAGATAATCTTATAAAATTATTTAGGTACCAACGATAAATTCGTAGGAAAATTAATTCGATAAAACATTATTAAAAAATTAAAAAAAAGTAAAATCATACAAAATTGTTAGCAAAAGGATAAAACGTGACTTAACGCAAAATAAATATATAAAAAAGCGCGAGTTATCTTAATAACCGTTTAATTAGATGAAGTTTTTAAGTACAAATTTTTCTCCGATTTAAATATACGTCTTGTTGCGTGTCGAAAGGCAATAAGCGTTATGCGTAATCAATGCTTGCACTGAAGTCAGAAATATTGCTGCGTTGACGTGTATTATATATTTTTGCGGACTTAATTGTCCGTTATCAGACAAATCGTTTCTGAAATAAAACATTTTACGTAACGTAATTTATCATTAGGTGTACATTGTGGGTCACACACCGCCTGGAGTCGATGAACGTGAAGCCCGAGCAACAGGTTTTATTGATAAACATAATGCAAAATATATAAAAGTGGTGCAGCAACAAGCGGACATCATCCGGGGTCAATTTTTTGGACACTGGCATTCCGACACTTTTCGTGTTATTTACAACGATAATGGTACGTTTTATTATCAAATTAAAATGCATTGTTTTCTTATCAAACAAAAATTCATCTCGTTAGACATAGAAAATTGTTCAAACGTATAATTAAATATAATGATACCTTATCCCATTTCAATTTAACCTCTACACACATGAACAGCACTTTAATATTGATGTGTCAGTTAACTTTTAAGTTAAAATTACCCTATTAGTAAGACATATTAAAAAATATTCCAGAAATATTTGTATAAAATGTTTGTCCAACTCCAAAAATATTTTTGCATATTTAAAGTATCAACAAAATATGAAACATCCAAGAATATACTATGAATATTATTGGAATCAGGTATTAGAATATTTATTTAGCATATTCAGAATATTTTTAGAATGTAACAAATATACGCTTTTTGCTATTCAAGTAAAAACTGTTCTGGATGTGATTTCTCAGCTTTATTATTTAATCAAAATATATGAGTAATAAATTATATCCCTAATATTATATCTCGTAAACAATTTTAAAACAATAAGCGGGTAATAGAAATTTTTTGTTTTCAAAGAATTATTCTAGAATTAATTTGAGCAAATATTAATATGCTTTTATACACTTTCGAATGCTATGTAGGTCACAAATAAGTATGTATGTACTAAATCGACATTGAACAATACAAAAAAGCACATTATATAATACATACTTACCTGAAATATACAAAAGCACATCAAATGCTCGCATAACTTGTAACTTATCTTTGTTTATTTTACGTGTTTATATACATTTTTTTCTTTTCGAAGTTGCTTTAGTATAGCGTTATACTTAATTTTGAACCTCATATTTTTTCTCGTTATCTTCCTTTCAGGAATTACTTTTCTTGTATTTGATAGCATTTTTAATTATGTGTAAATATTTCATCTGAATGAAGTTAACGTAATGAATGCATTTGATAATAGAATATAAGAAAGTCAAACAAGTTCATTTTCATTCAACTGTCAGAAATAGAGAGGGAGAAAAATAATGACTAAATTTTGGTAAAATAAACTAAATATTAGATAACTCTATTAAACATGGTTATTTGTACTAAACTTTTAATGATTTGCGTCTTTTAAAATTTTACTTTTTTAGTATTTAAAAAACTTTATAGTTTAATAATTATTAAAATATGTTTCCCTCAATTTATTTCTTAAAAAGAAGGAAGTTCAACTGATATTCACAATTTAAGCACTAATTATTTTAATATTCCATTACAGAATACACTATAACAATTATATATATATTAATTTAAACATAATAAAATATAATAATTTTAATGTTATAAATTCTTCACGAATTCTTATTTTTAATACTAAAAGAAACTTTTAGTACTACTTCAACACCTATAATCTTCTTAACTTTTTCCTAATATTTTCACCATTCGCTCTTCCTCATTAGAATTTCATTTTTCCAGTGCAGAAAGTAAAAGATTTATTTATAATATTAACCCATACTCATATTTCACACTACCAAGAATCAGAGTTTCAAACAATCGTGCAAAAGGATAAGCTCGAATGTAATGTTAGTTACCTACGACAGTCTGAACGTTAACTCAAAGGGATTCGGTTACTTTATCCTTTTTCATCAAACAAAAGTTTGCTCTGTTCATAACTTAACAAGTCATTTGATGCTGAATCATATATCAAAGATATATTACGTTTGGCAAACTAAAAATGGAGCAGGATAATATTAATATTAGCAATTAAGTCCTAATAAAAGTACAAAGAGTCTAAAACATATAAACTTTAAAAGAAATCTTTTTTACTTTCATTCTTTGTACTTGCACAATCACATATGGAAAAAGTTAGATCAAATTTTTGTCATATTATTTTATAAATTAGTGACAAAGTTCATCTTCGTGTCAAATTACTCATGAAGGAATATTCTTTACTGAAATATTCATAATTTTTTTATAAAAATAATACTCTTCTGATTTTTACTAATATATTTAATTATATTAAATGTTATTGATATTACATTATGAATTTATACTTGTTTCACACACCATTTCGATCGACCACTGTACGGGCCGCTTTAAACATGTACCTCACATGTAAGGAGGTAAAAATACCTCCTTTCACTTTCTATGTTCCCGATAACTCTCAGGCATTTTAAATTTTAAATTTGAAGCTTGATTACATGTTAAAAACTTCCCCTTTCACTTTGTATGTTCCCGATAACTCTCAGGCTTTTTAAATTTGAATTTTGAAGTTTGTTTACACGTAAATTAAACGAATTACGTTAAATTATAGGAACTTTCCAAGTGAAGTTTGATTGAAATTAAATGCCTTTGGTCTAATTTCGATTGAGTGGACTATACATAAAATGACCCAACTTTATGGAAAAAATAATGTGATGATTCCATATAAGAAAAGACATCGACGGAAGAACGAACTAATCAATCGTTATAATTTTTATTTCGATTTCTCAAGGTTCTTCATTTCTATTGTAATTTTTTTTCATCTTTCAATTGTTTATGCAATACAAATAATGTAATTAACAGAGACGACAATACCCTGTGTTACATTTTTTGTATTGCTACAATGCACAGCTTTATCTAAAGCGTCCTCCTTTTTTCCCAAATAGGGAATACTTTTTCGTCACTCAGGGCATAAAACACCATTTTTCTACCTAGGGAGTTTCGGAAAAATGGCATTTGTCGCTCCCTCGCGGCGAAAAATAACGTATTCACCACGGGAGATTCACGAAAATCCACATCTCGTGCAATTACAAACCTCGCCTACGGTTTGGCTTGTAAGCTTTGCGCAGGAGGATGGATTTTCATTTGAATCTCCTTTGATACATAAATAGCTATTAGGACCTAGTAAGATGTTATTGATCGGGGCCTTGCTATAAAAACCACACTGTTGCCTGATCGGGATTACATAAGAGGGGCCCGACTAGGTTTTAACAGAACGGTTAAAACAGTTTTCTATAAATTCTTTCATTTCATTGTTATTTCAAGAAAAATTTTATAAATATATACCCGTTAATATAAAATATATATTCAATAATTGTTTATGGTTAGTAAAACCTTATTACAGCAACTTTCGTTTTATGATCTTTAAAATCTGTTATTTTCTAAATATCAATTGAAGAAACTACGGTGATTTATGAAAATTTCATAAATAATCTTATCCACTGTGAATTATTAAAGTATAATGTTATGGAATCTAAAAGTTTGTAAAACCTCATTCTTATATTGTTAAATTATATCAATATTTTTAAGAAATGTTTGACAAATTTCTTGCGAAAATATTTTAACAATTTTCATATAAATTTAATGTTAAAATACTTGTAAATTTAGAACATTACAATTCTCTTTTAAAAGTAATACAACTAGTTATGAGATGAATTTTAATAAAAGTATAAACTATAGTCTATAAACAATAATAACAAATATCATTTTCATTTAAGAACATTCATGAAAATTAAAAAATGGAACATACTTCATAAACGTAAAATAAGTTTGTAAAATAGAATAAGGCTAATTGTTCAGATTCTAAAGAAATTATGAAACGACTTTTCTCGTTTAAACCCCAACTTTAACCGTATTTTTTAGTTTCATTTTCTTCGCTTACTTTTTAAACTTTTAGCAATAATGACATTATAATTGATCGAATTAGGTACGCTTCCTGTTTTTTTTTTCCATATATATTTAAAAATTAAACATAGAATAAACGCAATTCAAATGCTATTATTCCACAGTATTTTTACGCGCAATTGCAATAATTCATAAATTGTTCGTGTAAATTGTACACTTTATAATGTTTTGTCAGAAGCATGCTCACTACATGTAATACATTGCTTTTATCAAGACGAAACTCGAGACATAATTCAATTGCATCTCATTCGGCAAGTTCGTTCGCTTTTACAATTTTTCCAAAAATTATTGACTCCGGGACAAAGGTGTGAAATTGATAAACGATAATTTAAAAGCAAGCAGAGCTGCAATCCATAAACTTCCCATGTACATTTCGAAATCAGGTTTCAGTTAATAATGCAGATGGTGTGAAATATCGCGTGAAATCAAATTCAATTTATAATTGTATAAATGGAAGTGAAATTTGAGTAAGAAAAAAAAAATTGATACGGTAAAAATGCAAATCATTATAAGATCTAGCTCGCAGTGGAAATGTAATCGAAGTGTGTCAAATCGATTTTGCATCCGCCCTTAAGTGTACTCGACGCTTTACTCGGTAACTTAAACCACATTGGATGCACATTCATGAATGTGGGTTCACTATGGAAATTTTTTGTTACAGAAATGCGCGTTCATTGACTGTATGAAAAATCGAATGTGCGCGTGTCAAAATCGCTCAAATTATTCGCGGGAAACTTATTCACTAAGTTTCATAAAATTAACGATTTGTTAGAAATATGGTACTTTTGTTATGAGTTAGACTGAGAGAAATTTATTAGTATAGTTGTTGATATATTCTATTAGAGTTCGAGGATATGTAATCAGTTATAATATTTCTTATAGTACGATGTAGTATTTTAAAAGAATATTAAAAAATGTCGTTATCAAGGAATATAATCGTTACATCAGTCATCAGTTATGCGCCGCCACCTGGAAAAATATTGATCTTCGTTAAAGTTCAGTGTAAATGCGAAAGGGGTGTGGACTAATTTTTTTCAGTCACGAATATTCGTCGAAGAGCTATATTTCTAAACGGCGACTTAGAGTGGTGTTAAAGGACGCGATTAGTGATCGACGTAACGAGTTCTATTCCTTGGTCACATTTTTTTCTACACTGAGAAAAAAATATAGTAATATTAACAATACGCATAGTTAATTTTCGTGAATACTATACAATTTTAGTTCCAGTTACCTGATTTTTAGTTAAAATAACCATAATATGGTTAATTCAACCAGAATTTTAGTAATCACGAAAATTAACCATGTTACTTTTTTCTCAGTGTAAGATTTTTTCAAAATAGTACACAATATAAGAAACATTATACGCGCACATATATCACAAAGTTATTATAAAATATAATAATTACTTCTAATCAATTTCTTACGGCGTACAGTGAATGTAAAAAAAATATAAATTAAAAATAAAATGTCGGATATTTCAAAGATGAAAAAAAGTACAATAAATTATTATTTAATTGATTTACAATATTCTATGTTAAATTACTTTACAACGTTGAATTTAAAATTAAAGTATAATAGTTAATTAAAATTTTTTCTTAGTAGATTAAAACGGCAGCCGATATTTTTAATTACTTCTGGATATTTTTTTACTTAAATATCAGTAATAAATATATACCATAATTACTCCAAAATGACAATAATATTTTTTAAAATCTCTTATCGATAAAACTCTAAAAATGTAAACAATTTTGGAGATAATGTATTAGTTGCATAATGTATATATGAAACAATGAAGTTGAATTTAAAATAAAGTTATTACAAGATTAAGGAATGATTTTAAAATTTATTACTTCATAATTAATTATTTATCAATTACTTTATAAAACCAGTAGGTATCTGCTTAACATAAACAATTACACACCATAAATAATATTATTAATCTAAAGACTTTTAAAAAAAAATATTTAACCATACTCGATCTATCGTAATTTACAGTAATTATTGTTGGTAAATTTTCTTTTTCTGCAAATCATCACTCCAATACCAAATCTTGAACCTCACAATAATACCGAAATTATTCATCTTATATCGTTTCTTTAATGCGCGTCGATCTAATTGATATGTATTCTTTCATTAGAAATGGAAATTCACTTTCAACGTTTACGATTGTATACGTCAAAACACATTTACTTCAAGAAACATTCCAAATGTATTGAGATATCAAGGAGGCGTGAAAAAAATTTAAATAATAAATTAAATAATGAGAAAAAAACTCTTAAAATGAATTTAGGAATTCGCAGTAACGTCGAAAACATTTTGCATTATTTACTGGAAATAAAGGTCTATGATTTCGCGCGAGAGGGAGGGCGGAGATGGAGGGGCTTGTGAAGCGTAATAAAAAGCGCGCAAAATTGTAATGCAATTGTGGCGAAAATATAGCAAACACGCGAAGTAAATTATTGTTACGATTGCAATACTCATTTTTATTTCTTTGCCTATACTTTATCTGTTTTAATGAATCCTTGTTACGAAAAATCTATCGAATTTACATTTTTCAGTGTCTCAAACTGCAAGTGAAAATCGAATTTCAATATGTTTTAATACAATGCTAAATCAAACATAAATTCCTTACTACGGCGAGAAAATGGCATTTGTATATGAACTGACAATTCCAGGTCTCAATGCTGATCAATCTTTAATTAAAACACACTTTTATATAACGACGCGAAAGAATATTAATACGCTAAATAAACGAATCAAAATAATTGTATCCGCGATAGCTGGAAGCGAAATATTTTTATGCAATTTTTTTTTTTTTTGCTGAACATCATTTAGGAAAACAGAAGATTCTTATTTCATATATTCATAAAACGTTAAGCACATATAAAAGAGATTAATAAAAAATTACTGTCCTTTGATAAATTTATGCAAACGAAAACGAAAATTTCATTTCGTTCAATTAGTAATTATAATTTAACAAACTATTTCCTACCTAGTATAGAAATAGTTTTGAAGTCGAGAGAATAATTTTGTTAAATGATTCAAATATTTGGTTACTATTTATTCAACAAATTTCTCTTGTCAATTCAACAAAGTATACTGTTGATTTAACAAAATCATCCTCATTCTCTAAATAATTTAATTGAATTATCCAAATGACTTTGCAATTCAATAAATATAATTCATTGATTCAAGCAAATTAAAATAATCACATAGATGTGTTTGACTTCATTTTCCGTCCAAATGCCGACTGGTATATTTTATTTATTTATTTATTTATTTATTTACCCACCGTCCTTTTCTCCGCAACGTGTAAACATGTATTATTCAAAATCGCTCCAGATAACTTTCATTTGGTATAAAATTCTAAGGCTGAGAATAAATTAATTAATAACCGAAATTGGTAGGAGAGCAAGGAACATGATTCGGAGCGTGCCGTTATAAGCCGATTTGCTGTTTGAATTATAGAACAAATCACCGATGCATAATTATAAGCGGGGATACTTTTTTTTTCTTTCGCCAGTTAGCGAACGAAATTTTCATCGTCGCGTGACAATTCGTTTGAGTTGCCTTGCTTTAATTAACTCGCAATAATTAACAGGTGTACCAGTATCGTGGCTAATGGTGGCACCGAGCGTCACTCCGTACAGATCTGGCGGGCCAAATAACCCTGGATTGAGACTTTATGAATTTGATACAGAAACTGGAAAGGTATGCCAAACTTGCATAATATGCGTACAAGCCATGTTACAATCTGATTTATGTATACGAGTACGCACACACACACACATACATACACATATACTCGCGCATACACAATTCAGTCGATGTTCGATAACACTGGCATGATTTAATCATTAGTTGTTAAATTAATTTCGAAGATGTTTTCAATTTTAGAGCTTACCACTGCGCCTGTGTTAACATGGACATTTTGGACAGATTATTTCGGTAGTTTATATTTATGTCCGCGTCGGGAAAAATAAACAGAATCAATGTGGCCGTCAATGAATAAACATAATCAAATCCTGGACTCTATGTGTTCCTGTATAAAATAATGTTTGACAATGGGACAAGAGGTGGCACAGTTCTGATAATTAGTACTTGAAAAAGTAACACCGTTTACCAGACTGTCTGGTAATGTTCTTAACATTGGAACACAGAGTCACATCTCGTTGGCCATCCAGTAACATTTTACCTTAATGTTGCTTTTTGACAAGCCTTAATCATTTAAATGCACGTCATAGGAACGGAAAGCACTCACGTAATAAACATTTAAATAAACAGTTTAACAGTCTCGACATTTGCAAAAAGATTGGTATGAAAGTTTAAAGCTCATTTTCACCGTGTACGTATTCGAAAAAAAAAACATCACTGACTCAAACTCATGAATTAAATTCATGAAAATATTTCATTGAAAATGAAACACTTTTATTGGATTCACATTATTATTGCAGTATTCAGCTGTTTTTCAGATAGAGGGAATATATTAATGTTGACTGAAATTAAACAAAAAATTGTTTTTAGGACAATATTATATTCATATTATATAAACAAATTTATATTGATTCGCGCGAAAGATATTACTATCACTCGATTAATAAATAATAATATGGGCGCGTTAATTATTATTAATGCGATTTATTTAACGTGCGGCTATTCAAATAGCAAAATGTAAAAGTAAAATTGTTGCGACGAGCGTCAGTTAATATTTCACGGGCTAACCCAATTCGCTGTCATTATTCGAGCAAACTGTCACGTTGCAAAGCTCAAATTCGTGCCGGGAGTAAAAATATTACACGGGCATTGAATTACTGCTGAAATATTTATAAGAAATTATACGGTGGTATTGATAAAGCGAACGTTATACATTCCGGGGCCGGAATATGCCCCACAAACACCTCGACTTATATAGCAACAATCAAAAATTAATGTTATTCCGTCCGGGGAAATCAAGAGCATCTGCATCAAGTGAATTTCAACAACTGGGACATCGCCCGCAAGATGTTACCCGACCTCAAGAATTCAATTTTGAATTATGTTATAAGACGGTGGCATGTCCGGCAATATCACACGCAGCATCGTTTATATTTCTTTTTGGCGAGAATTATTGATCAAGTTATAAATATCTTATTGCAGTCATTATCCTTTTTGCTGTCAATCAGCACGGTACAATTTGAAGTTACTGAAAAATGTTAATAATTGTATATTAAATCCTTCGAGTTTATAAATCAATCATTGTGGAAATTAAAAGTTTTCTTCAATTGATTTCAATATAAGGAAATGATTAAAAGCACATATGGCTAGAATATTTTATCAATTATTGCTATATTTTGACAATGAATTAAGAAAAAATATCTCAATATACGTTTCATTTTTATTAGGAATATTTCGACAAACATTGTATAAATGTTTTTATATTAATTTACGTATCAATACATTTTTTAACCAACCACATTAATTTTATAAAAAAATATATCGACACAAATTTCAAGCTACGATACGAGAAAGTGTGTTGCCACCTCACTTTTTAATTAAGTGAATTTATTCAGTTTAATAAATTTCTAATTAAATTTTTAATTAAATGTATTTATGCAATTTATTAAATTTCTCGATATTTTAATTTATTACCAAATCAATCGATTGATTGATTGATTGATTACAAAAAAAATCATTTATTTCAAGAAATTTATATTCTATATATGTATACTCAATTCCCATAAGCAGTAACGTCATTGCGATCAGAGGTACTCACGATCTGTATGTTATGAAACCTTAATTCTATTATTGGAAACAATTACAGGTTAGATTAACAATTTGGGTTAGACAAACCTATCTGAATGCAAGAGGTTACCGTGCTAGAACACTATTGGTCAACATTTCAGTTTCACAACTTTTGAATATTCTGAAAATGAATGGAATAACTACAAAGCTCGTGAATATGATTTTGCAACAGAGAAATTTAATAGTACTTGCTACTATATTTTGTAATAACTCGGTAATATACGTGTGTTTATAATATTTCTCATAATAAGATACATTATTTTACAAAATAGAAAAAATGTAACCAAGGAATTGAACTCGATACCTGACAGTCACCAAGTCACATCTTTTACCACCACACTATGCCTCAATTTAAAATTGTGAGTTTTATTTTGTAAATATTCGTGACTGGAAAAAATTAGATCACGCCCTTCACATTCATACTTAAGATTGACAAAGACAAATATATTTTCAGACTCCAGGGTAGAGTGATGGTAAAATACGTGACTGGTAAATATGAGCTAACAAGTTCTGTTCCCTGTTCACATTTTTCTAATATTCTTATAAAATACTATATCATATAAAAAATACTAAAAATGGAAACATATCCTTGAATTAATATGCAATATAGTAGCAACTATTATTGAATGTCTATCTGTTTAATGTAAATCCAGTACATATAAAACAATAAGACTTTTTATCTACATCTCAATAGTATTAATGATATATTATTGATTAATAGTTTGAAAATTAATTTTTTGTTCAAAAGCTCCTTTTATCGGTAAATAATACATTCTATTTGTATATATAATTAATAAAATTGATATGAGCTAATTAAAAATAATTAATTAAAGTGGAAAGAAATTGTAAATTTAATAAATAATATTGCATAATGCATTTCTCTACTCGGTTTACATGCATTGCGTTATCACAATGTATTATCATTTCTAGCAAGCACGATATTTCATTTTTAATAGTTTTCTGGTAAGGAAACTTTATTCTGCATGAAATCCTTCGTATTCTAATTATTCTAAGATAACATCACTTTTCCAATTTGCACAAAATAATTTGAGTACCACACAGGAAAATGAATTGTTATAAAAAATTACAAATTGTAACAAAATTTAATTGAAAGTATAATCTAAATTAATTCACATTACTTTAAATTCCAATATTGACATAACTTTAATGAAAATGTGATATTTAATTAGGAAATTATCAGCCATCATTTGCCATCGATTAATACCCCTAGATTACATAATTTCACGATTCTTATTTGAATTGTTCCCATTAATTAATTTGACTAATTACTCTCCAACGTGTTAATTTATCCGGAAGAATCTTCAAATGGTCAAATACTTAAATAATTTTTATAGGTACTGGATTACAAGCAATTTTATTTGGATCTCCCGGAAGCGAACGCAGCTGGACAAGCGAATTGGAAAACCGAGTATACGTTAAAGGATCATTACAATTTGAAAGAAATATCAGCTCTGACTCTCCACGATCTCGCTGATCGATTCACACAGACGAATGATAATGCGTTTGTTAGGTAAGTGCACTTTAAAGACGCTATTCCTTCTCGAAATCGTATCGGTTCATCCTTGAATAAACATCAAATAGTATTTCAATCGAATGCAAACAATCGAGCAAAAATTTCACACAAATTATGTGTCGAAAATGTTTGATTATAATTTTCAATTTTTTGTTTTCAATTTCCTTTTTTTATGTTCAGAGAAAGTTATTGCTATAATTTTAATTTTTACGTTACTGCAATATTTATGATACATTGCAAGTAAAGTTGCAGCAATGTTACTAAAACCTTACCACAGTGTCAATATAGAACACTCGCAGAACGTTACGTTAACGTCACAGTAATGTTTCATTAAATAATTATTATATACTGAAAACTTTACGAGTTTTACGTTAAACGCTACACTGAGAGAAATTTATTAGTAGTTGCTACTATATTTTATAATAACTCGGGAATATGTGTGCCTTTATAGTATTCCTTATAATATGATATAATATATTAGACAAATATTAAAAAAAAATATCATCGTCAAGGAAGAGAACCCGTTGTCTCGGATATTAGTCGCACACTTTAGCACCACTCTACGTTGCCGTCTGGGAAAATATTTATCTTTGTTAAAATTTAATATGAATATAAAAGTTACGTGGTTTAAATTTTTCAAGTTATAAATATTTGTGAATTAAGATCTATGTACAATGAAAAAATATACCAAATATTGTCGCGTTCTTAAAACATTATAACTGTTAACAGTAATATTTGAACTGTTTGTTTAATTTAATTCTAAAATTTGAACAATTTCATGATTACATGAAAAATTATATTTCTCTCGTATAGTCTTTTTTTTTCTTATAATTATACAGTTAACATTTATTTTTCAAAATGTAAAATTACATTGATAAAGAAATTTACAATGTACACTCAAATAACATTTTGTATTTAAATATACCTTTATAGTATATTTAAGTAAGCACATTTAAAGTTTTATTTAAATATATAACTTTATAATAACTTTGTGCGATCAATTTACGATTTAACTTTGATGTTATGACATAATACTTATGATTTATATCAATACAATTTACACAGATTATTAAATATAACATTGCGAAACAAATAATTTTACACATTACGCATTATTATATCAAGCGAATTAAACAACATTTTAAAGGGATGTAATCGATAATTTGCCCTGCCCCTACCTAACTTTAAAATGAATGTAATTTTAAATTATATACAAAGAAAAAGTTTAAAGTAAGAAAAATTTAAAATATAATTTTTATAATTATAATAAATATATTATAATATTCCATTATTAAAACATTAACATCTTAGTTATTAGAATTTATATTCCTTCTTGTTATATCCTTTTTGTAATTATATTATATTTACTATAATTATATTTGAATTTACCATTATATATAATATATATTTGGTTTATTACGCGGAGAAAAACACTGTAGTATCAATCACGAGATTATTTAATATTTCAGGAATATTTACATAGAGTAAGTAAAATTCGCTCAAAAATTTTGCAATATTTCTTTAATAATGTACGAAGTTTACACACGTTGAAAAAATTTTACTCGACTATTGTATAAAATTTATATCAAAGTTCACGATAGCGAACCGACGAGGCAAGTTTTCACATGATAATGACGATAAATTGTTATGAGTCATTCATACATAAATTCTTATTTTACTAGACTACATTTCTCGGTGATTATAAGGCGAGAATTAAAGGCATTAAAGAATGGAGTTATCTAAGAAGAAACTGCGCATTAAAAATTATGGAAATGTTCGGAATCTGAATAAAATGTTGAATTCATTGCATTACCACTTAACGTTAACCTACACTAGACTACATGCCTCTAAAATAAAGTATGGCGTATAGCCAACATAAGTTCTCTCAAGGCACACTATATAATATGGTCTCGACCAAAAGAACGGACAATCTCACTGAATAGATATTATTGTAATTCCTTGCCTAACACCGGAACATGTGACGCGAATTGAAGAACTTTAAGGTGACAGCGTATCATCTTTTATTTTTCTCGTAATACAACTAAAATATAACTTTAATGGATCTGCACGGAGAAAAAGAAAGTAATACCAATCACTGGATTATTTAATAAATCGGGAATAATAACAAAAGACTGCCATACAAAATTCGTAAGCTTTGATTCAAAAATATTAAAAATTGCTTTTACGATTATCATTTTTATTATTTTTATAATAAAAACGTTTGCTTTTTAGAAATATCCCTAAATTAATATAAAATATTTTAAATTTTACTGTTACATTTTTTGTAATATTATTTTGATTAATTTTCCGCTTTTAGAAACGAAAACACTTTATTTTCTGATGTTGTTTAATACTAAAATTAATTATAATTTTTGTAAATATTTATATACACAATTTTTTATCGCGAATCTACAAATTTAAGTTTCCGTCAGGGATGTTTTATCTTAATGAAATTTATTTTTCCAAAACGTACTACTTGTACTCTTAAAACATCGTTTTAGAGCTTTTTCTGCTACTGTATTAAGTCTTGGTACATGATTTCTGGAATAGCCAATTCCACAGTGAATTTTGCCAGCTATTTTCTGTTGTTGGGAAAACTGAAACCTTCAAGGTCAATTTGCGTTCTAAAAAGAAGAAATGAATAAGAATAATTCCACAGGGCTCAATCTGGTACCTTAGTTCAATCAACGTCAGTTTCCTTGAGATTACCTGGCTAGCCAACGAAATTGTACAATGAAATTATTTATTCTTTTTTCACTAAGTATACGATTAATTTTAAAACAAATTTGACATTTTAAAAATACATCTTTGATAAAAATAATATCACAAATATTATCATAAAACATAATATATTTAAGATATATTTTCAACAATAAACCTTATACGCTAAGAGAATACAGAGTCCTCTTATAATAAGCGTATTATTTTTTTCAGTGCGTATACATTTTTTGTTGATTTTTGTTGTTTAGAAGTTAGATTCACACATATGTCCTAAACTTGATATAATTATCGCCAACTTCACCGTACATTTTTCTCAGTATAACTAAATATGTAATATATTTTCTCAATCTACACAAAGAAATAATTATACATTATAATATTAAGTTTATTCAATTAAGTCACAGCTAATAGTTATTTTGAACAATATCAAATATAATATTAAATATAATTGTTCAACTAAATGTATTAAACGGCTCATTTGATTATAATTATTCGGATAAACATACTTTCTTGTGTAAATAATTGATCAAAAGCATTTTTGAAATTAATTAATTATTAATATTAAATGACAATCATATTTGAATAAAATAAATTACACCTAAGTATTAATATCAATTCAATTTAGTGTTTAATAATTAATCGGTTACATGTTTTTTTTTCAATAATAAGCCAGTAATGAAGAGTAAGTTAAGAAATTAAAACGAGAACAAAAAAACTGTTAATATATTCCATTACTTACTTAATTAAATGTATACTTAAAAAAATAAAATATAAATCAAAACAAGATTTAAGTGTTAATGAATATATAATATTCTGAGAGATAACCAGGTAGTTAAAAGAATTAAGATAAAGTAATTTATATTATATTCTTACGGTTTCCGTACATAGTAGTGTGAAGCACCATAAAAGCAGTTGCTATAACTATTAAAAGTAGTTGGATTGCAAAATCACCGATTACGGTAATTACTGTGACCGTTCTTTTCTCATTACACGTATATTTATGAAAGAGATTAGTGGTAACTGTATTTTAATTTAATGTTAACTTTTTTCGTTAAAATCTAATTTCTTTATGGTTAAATTAATTCTTTTCTTAATTTATTTCTTCCCATGTAATTAGATCTTTATCCAACAAAATTAAACCAATATATTCGTTAAAATAGCACATTAAAAGTTGATGAAGATAGATAATCTTCGTCGATTAAAAACTAGTAAAAGTTGTTCTTATTCAACCTCGACTTAATACATAAAATACTAACTTAAAATACACTGCTTTTTTTGTTGTTTTTTTTTCGTTCCTTTCTGCAAAAACATTTACATCGAAACAAGTGATTTATATTTCCCATGAGAAAAATATAATTTTTAATATAATAAAATAAAGTATCCTTCTCAAATAAACGTCGACTTTTAACTGGTTTTTTTTTTTCGTCTACTTTTGAAAGGAATCATTTCCTAATAATAGTAAAATTATATATCCAATATAAACATAATAACAGCAAAAGCAGAAAAATTTATGCGTTTTTCGGTTGTTACAATAAAAAAAGTTATTTGTTTTTTATGACAACGCGTAACTTTATATCAGTATGGCATATTACTTGCGTTTCATTGAAGAACAAAAAAAAATTGTACACATTATCTGCTGGCATAAAACAAGTTTAAAACAATTACGCCCTTTTTTATCTTTTCAGTCAAGCTAGTTTTTTTAAGTGCACGATTTTACAACTGAGCGATTAAATCAATTTTTTTTAAAAAATAAAACTTTAAATTATCGGTCCGGTACAATACTGTTTAATACACGCGAAAATTCCAATACTACAGCTGAATTTCGTAAGAGGCGTAGTTTTGCATACAGCTTATTCACTCTGAATTCCATAGTATAAATACATCCACAACTTTTAGAACCTAAATCTATATTTTAGTTTCGGACTTGATAAAAAGGAAAACTCAACTTTAGAATCCTTCATTATTTTTGTTCCTGCTTCATGTTAATCCTAAAATTTGAAACTTGTTTATTATTATTATTTTAGTAGACTCAGTATTATATTAACGCTTCTTTACTCGGTGAAACATTATAACGTTATCAATTATTTATACACTGAGAAAAAGAATATGTTAATTTTTCGTATATAGTTAGGAAACTGAAACTATACGGAAAGTATAAGAAAATTTCAAATAAAATGTATGAAAGCTTAGCATTAAGTATGCGAAAAGGAAACATAATTATATAAAGTAGTGTAATATATGTGCTTAGTTTTCATATATTTAATTTGAAAATTTCTTATACGCTACATATAGTTTCAGTTTCCTAATTATATACGAAAATTTAACATATATTTTTTCTCAGTGTATAAAAATACACTTCAATGAATTCTCAAGTGCATAAATTCATATCATTTTTATGCAATTAAATTAATCCGATGAATGAAGTACTGGTATAATTGTTATTTTCCAAGAAAAAATGTTTCTATAATGAAATATAAAATTGTTATATAATCTTATTACATTTATTCTTTACTCTATTTTTAATGTTCGTTTGTGCATACGTACCTCCCAGATGCACTTGTTATAAACTAATAAATAAAATACGACAACAAAAATTTATATCAACTCCAATATAATGAAGTTAACATAACAGTATTCATCCGCACTGAAAAACTTACTTTGTGAATTACACTGGAATAATACAATTTCACTAATGTATTATTTCACTGAGTTTTAAATTGTTAATAATTTTACAAGTATAAGGTAACTTTAAATGCGCATTTCATGAACATTACTTTTAAATAAGCATTATTCTTTTTTTGCTACTCATTTTAACAACAAGAAGAAACTTCATTACAAAATGACAAATATTTATATTTAAGTCATTTATGTGTACACGGAGAGAAAGGATTAATAAAAATTACTGACATTGTTGGTAAACTGGTCATATACTTGCAAGAACTGAAAAATTACTATCCTAAGTTAGTAAAAAGTGTCAGCTTTCTAAGAATCATTTCCAACAAATTGATACGTTTTACTAACTTAAGATAGTAATTTTTCAAGTTTTGCCAATATATAACCAGTTTACTAAGAATGTCAGTAAATTTTATAAATCTTTTCTCTCCGTGTAATAATTAATTATTTGTTTGAAACACATACTTGTTATAAAATAAAATTTAATATAATGTATAAAAAAACGTTTGCTTTCATGTTAAGTCTGACTAATAATAAAATCTTTCACTTAAATATCTCCTTATTTAATGCCATTGATGTGACATTATTTATAGACATGACGTACGTTTTTATAATTCAATCGTTCATTAAAAACTGAAATATTGTCCCGCATTAATTAATTAAATATAAGCTTTCCAAAAAGCTTTTCCATAATTAGTTTTGAAAACATAAATTTGTTGTGAGATTCATAATTAACGAACTGTAATGAACATTATTTCATTTTTTTTAATCATCGTTTCTTTGATATAAAAATGTATAAATTAACAAGCTCAATGTAAACATAATGCAAAAATATATACTTTTGTTAAACTAGTAGAGAAAAAAATCATTAACTACACGAATTGAATATTAATTTGTATATGTAATACAATTTAATATATTTGACCAATAATTGCCAAAATATGCAGAAACTGATTATGCTTTTAACAATACGTGTACGCAGTATATATGTTAATTATCAGAAATTTATTAGTACATACTATGATAATTTGCGATAACTCAGGAATATGCGTACGTTCACATGATATCATATAATATTAAAAAAATATAATATTTAAAAATATGTAAATTTATTGGAAATTGTTACTATATTTTATAATAACACAGTCATATATCTATTAAAAATCAAAATACGTCAAATTAACATTATGAAATTTCCTAAACTATTTTAGAATTGAATAGAGACACTAGACAATTACCTCTAGTGGACAAAACTAAAAAAGAAACTAAACTTTACTAAAAGTTGAAATGCGCTAGTTTTTAAATTACAATAATCTTTTTTTTCTCCACGCATTAATACATTTATCCCGGTGTATTCGAATTTTTTTTTCGCCCTCGAGTAAATAGTTTACAATTCTTGATCTATTACAGGTATTACGCAGCTAACACAGTTGCTCTTCCACGCGAAGTGGAACAAATATGGGGTTGCGGTGGCGCGCTAAACGGAGCCTGTGCCCTGCACCACTATTGCGCCGTGACCCGACTGAACCAGGACTCGTACAACGAATGCTTTTCTTCTTACGCCTATGCTCTAGCTGCAAGCGCGCTTCCATCGAGTCAGGTCCGCGCGGTCACGCTTTACCTCCTCGTGGTATTGCTCCTCATTCAGAAATTCACCCGGTAGGACACCGTCGAGCTCGAATATGCCGCCTTCTGAAGGCGTGAAATCATTTTCTGTTCCATACAGTGACTTGTCACCTTTGTATTATCACTGTTGTTTAGCTGTTTTTTACTAGTACACGTACCACAATGAACTACTGTCTTGAAATAATGCGAAAATTGATCAAACTGGATCGTCTTAATTCATGACTAAATTTCAAATGGCATGCTTGATGGCAATTAAGTAAACTGTCATCATTTAATGCAAAATTTAAACAAGTTATTTGTTATCAAGAAAATTAATACGACGTATTAATTATTTTATATTATTAATTTAAATAATTTTGGTTTGAAAGTGCTTGCAGAAGTATAAATTATGATAACGCGTATCGTGATTGTAATAATAATGATATATATACTTTCATTTGAAATGTATATATTTTTAATTATTAAACAAGAAATATCAAATATCAATGTTGACACTGTGCCGATTTTTGGCTCTCGTATTTCTTCGTTACAATCTGATATAAATTGGAAAACGACCAGTTTGTTATTTACTGCATAATACAAATATTAATATATAAATGAAAAATATTGATAAATCTAATAGCAAATAGTAAATAAATAATTTTATCTCTTCAGGCGCGAGATTGAAAAACCTCGCAAAAGAAACTCATATAAATTACACGAGTAATTGTATATTTTGTTACTAATAGAATTCTCTCAAAGTGAGAAGATAAATTTACTTTAAGTAATACATATTTATAATACTCCTTTTATTCTAGTAATGAAAAACCTTAATTCACTTTATGGATAAAATTGATACCGCTGACAAGACATCGTAGTCAATTAGGATATAATTATATTATTTTATCGCTTTAAAAAGTTTAATTCAATTCAAATGTATGAATTATTGATTTAATAATTACATTATATTAAATAATTTGCGACATAATTAAATAATAAGAATCAATAAAAGTAAATAACAATTGTTATGAATATCAATATTATTTTATATGTAATTTTATTTCAATTAAAAATTGCGCTCATCAATAAAAAAAAACCAAATACAATCATTTATTATATATTTATTTATTTAAATAAATTTATTATATATAATGCAGAAACAGAATATTCATTTCAGTTTGCGCATTTAATCACAAATATAATGTTATATTACATCAACTGCTTTTATTTACTTCGTAATGATTTTTGTTATGTTCAAATGCTATTATCTTGTACAAACATTCTCTAAAACAACATTATTATATTAAACGTAAAAAAATCATGTTACTTCTCACGAATGTACAAAAGTAATAAAAAATGTCAACATTTGTTTTGTAAATCTGACAACAAAACAAATGATAAAATTTACAAATTCAATTTCGAAGCTAACAATGACTGCGAAAAAGGACGATCCAGCTTCATCAAGAAAAATTAATAATTAAACGAAAATGAAATTAAAAATATATAAAAAAAAAGGAAAAATCGATGCTCAGCGAATGACGTGGCGTTAATTACGGAAAACGCACGACCAGTATACGATTACGAATGTATACTTAACGTATAATTATAAAAAAAAGTATATGTATGTAATACACGTATGTGTATGTGAACTATCAATTAATTTCATGAAAGTGAAAATTTTTATTCTTACGTAACATTATAACACAAATGTGCACGTAATCAATTACACGCGATGTAAGCGAGTAAAATGTGTTTTTGGTTCATATAACATGTCTTACGTAATTTCACAAAAACTTTTACGTTTCGATGTAATGTTAGGAGGGAAGGGGGGGGGGGGAAGAGAACAATGAATGAATTTTAGGAAAGCAAAAAGAAAACGATGGAAAGGGAAATAAGGGAATGCAAACGGCGCAAAAGAAAGGAATAAATAAAATAAATAAATAAAGTGAAAAACATGCGACTGGATCGGGCAAATGATTCGATAGAGCGGCATAATTTTGTATAATAACTATTTGCAAATGTCGAATGTAGGAGACTGAAATGAATCTCGCTGGCGAGGACTCGCTGAGAGCGATTTTATATTCATTTTACTTTAATGCTTACCTTTCAAAAAATTATTGCATTTCAATGATATTAAATTAAATCCTCCGTTAAAGGAGCGCGCCGTGCTTTTATTTTTAAATGCCTACACCTAAGCTAAATCAATTATATGAATTGAAAATGTTGCGCATTTTTATTTCAACGAAAAATTCCGGGTCAGGAGATTCGTTTGCTTCAGCCTCTTTCATCGGTCGACATTAAGCGCAAATGTTTATAAAGACAATTAGGACGCATTGACACGTCAACGAACATTTATCCTTTACGTTTATATTTTATAACTTTTAATATCCAAACTGCGGTTCTCACGCACAATATTATTTCATTGACAGAAATATACACTGAGAAGAATGTAACAGGTACTCTTTTTAACTATGTTTTAAATACATGTCAAATATGTCAAAAAGAAATACTGTTTTTTAAAAAGAAACTTTTCAGTTTTATGTGCAAAAGTACCATTTAAAACTGGTGTCTTTGCTATTAAAAACAGCAATACTTATTTATAGATTGGCATGGTAATCCAAAGCTAAATTAAAAACTGTAATATTTTCTGTTTCATTTTTCTCAGTGTAATTATTTTTGATTAATTTATTATCTTTTATATTAGTACATTTCTATTTCAATTAAATGGAAAACATGTTTAAAAATCAGTATTTAAAAATTTTGAAATTTAAATTTTCTAACATTTTACAAATTACTTTTATTTTATAAAATACTCTTTTTATCTAAAATGCTGTTATGAACAAAAGATTTGTACATAAATTTAATCAATGAAATATGTCAAGTACTGTGCAAAACGTAAAATATACAACGCTGGGAGTAAAATCCACTGCAAAAATTATTCAAACGTTTAACACAAAGATATGACGATTAAAAATTAATTCGATTAAATCATCGCATGAACCGAACCGTTCCTACAATAGGATCAATCACTTTAGCGTTATCATGTATTTCATCATATTTTTATGTCATTAAGCATTTTCATTTACTTTTGTTTGTTAAATTTTTTAATAATATTACTATTAACATTTATATTCCGTTGAAACATTTTCAAAAATGCATGTGTCAATGCGCCGCACTCTCCGATGCAAAGAAATTTTATTATCGAGGTTGCTGTTGATGTTGTTCGGATGCCGAAATATCAAAATAACGGAAAGCAAAAATAATATTTGATTTCGTGAAATATGTGCACACTTTCCTATGAGCTTTAAACTAAAGCACATGCTATGTTCGTAACATTGGTTCATCATTTTATGACAATTTTACATATTTCATACAAAGCTTTAGAGATTTTAGATGATGTTTTTGAAACCGAAGACGTTGTCAAATACGACAAATAAAACGGAATAAATAATACACGACGACGGTTCCCGGAAGCAAGCTTTATTGGAATCCCAAATGGACAATTTAACAATGTAAATTTTGATACAACATTTCATTCGTCTTCTACTAAATAGTGTTGCGAAATGTGAATTCTTTTAAACAGAGAGAGAGAGAGATTGAGCATAAATTTCCTTGCAATTTATGACAAAATATTCGCGCGGAAAAATCAGAGTCCGGAAAACGTCTGTACGCGGGGTAAAACTAAATGATAAAGGTTTATACCACTCTTGCCATTTAGTTTTCTGACTGTATTAACATGGCATTAAAAATATTGAACTCAAACATTAATTAAACATTTTTTCAGCGTACAGTTTTTCAGCTTTCCAACAATCTGAATAAATGTTATTAATACAGTTATTGTATTATATTATAATATTAAGTTAGTTTCTTACATAATTTATTTAATATAATGTTCAATTGTACCAAACACGGAAGAATTTTACAAAATAATTTTTGCAAAGTGTAATTCAACATTGTTTCTGTCTCATGGAAATGAAAAGACGCTATGTTAATCATGATTTAGTGCTTTCAAACTTGACAGCAAATAAAGTCTAGAGAGAAAGCTATTTATATCAAAACGATTCCGTTAAAACTAATCATCATTTGTCAACACAAACATTTCATTCTAAAATATTTTCCATTTGGGATTACCCGATATAAAACGAGGGCTGAAACTGATTATGCTCATAAAAATGTCTGCCATCTGCAACCGTGAAATTTGTGTGAGAATTAATAATGATAATAATCATAAATGAATGAAACTAAAAAAAAAAAATAATAATAATAAGAAAGGACAAAAACGAAATAAAAAAAAAAAAAAAAAAAAAAAAAAAAAAATAAAAAAAAAAAAGGAAAAAAACGAAAAAAAAAAAAAAAAAAAAAAAAAAAAAAAGAGGGAAATATGATTTAATCGTTGACGCGAAATATTTTTGCAAACGATCTACGAACAATTTTTCAGCAACAAGGGACACGAAAAACTAAATAACTTGATACGATATAGACAGAGGATGAGGAAAATTTATGTAACATTATACATTTTACTATACAAATCGTAATAAAATTATATTTAAAATGTAATGGTGTCACAGGTATCGTGTAAAATTACAAGACAAATGTGTATTTTAAATAAGACATTCCATTAATTAAAGAAACGCGCAAAATGATGTGAGTTCGTTTAGCGTTTAAGGCGGCCAATTAGCGTGATTATTTTTTATCGCAATTTCTTGCATTGTTGTTGCTGGGAAGTAATGTGCAAAAGAAGGAGATTGGTGGACAAAAAAACCGGCTATTGAGTAAGCGCAGTGGGAATTCATTTCGCGCGATTTCTTAGGAAGTAGCTATCGATCCTGCCAGCTATAACCTTCTCAGTTATCGTTTATTATTGATGTACACTCCGAGCGGAGGCTGATCAGATTCGGATCAGATAATCCTAATGGTTAAGTATCATAAAAGATGTACGACTTTTAACAGCTTATATCTGTCGGGCGTCAAGTTAAATATAAGAAAAACTGATAATGCATCGTTTTTTTGTACACTTAACAAATTAAATCGTCGTTACTCTGTATGACAAACGATGTAACTTTTATTAACTTTTAAGACGTCGGTTGGATTAAGATTTTATTACAATATTTGTGACGTTAATTATAAATGTTCCTAATGGAACACTATTGTTAAATTAAAGGGGATTAAACTATTGAGTCAATGTTGAATCAACATTACGGAAACAATGGGAAATCGACCCTGGCAGAAAAAATAAAACATAAATAACGTAGGATAAACGTTTGTTTCCGCGTAGAAAAATTTACTTGGACATTATCTGGAAATGGATGATATCTAGAAATAGGTTTGATAAAATCTGGATGAAAGCTGGATAACTGCTGAATTTTGCACGTTTCCAGACTTTTAAAGCAACTAAATGATGGACTTCCAGGTATATTCCAACTCTGGTCTTGTGGGCAAACTGTCATCAGTCAAAATCTGGCCAACCATTTCGGTCAAACATGTTTGAGATTTTTCCACGCAAGATATTATGTAAATACTACTTAATACAATGACGAAATATTAGATTTAACTGTTCTGTTGGAGAATGATGAATGAATTTAAAATTTTGAGGTTCATTTGAAATGAATCAATTTAGAACAAAGATTTCATCTGCGGATTCAGCGAGATTAAAATGGCGTTACCGAAACATTGAATAATTTTTGGTCAATCAGTAACAGGGTCAAATTTTATAACTATGTATTTTCAATGTTGACTCCCTACGTGAAAATATTTCTGTGTCACAGCATCAGTCACACGTAGCTTATTACTCGTGGGATTTGGACGATAGCCACAACTAAATCACACGTAAAAACTATTGTGACGCGTATGACTGAATCTGTAGCAGTTTCATAAAATTATATTCACCTAGACCCGGTGTTTGACAACATTGAATCAAAATTGTATTATAAAGATAACTTGATGTTAATACAAAGTTAATGTCTTTTTCACATAAAATTTTATCTACAATAAAGATAAATCGATGTTCAATATATAATTATTATCATTGTGTATACTATTGTACAGACCGTCAAAGTTGATTCAACGATAAAAGTAAATTGAATATAGTTTGAAAATTTAAATAACAAGAGCAAATACACTTTAGTCCACCTTGTTTCAGTATTATTTTATAATTAAATATAAGTTCTATTTAACATTGATAATTACATTTTTCATGATTGGTTTTCTTTAAACAAAATATAGTCCTTTGACGTATTATTTGTTAATTGTACAATTAAAGTATTCGTTAAATGTTAAAAGCATGCACGAAGAAAGTTTTTCTATATTTATTTTAAAAACCTTTTTCCTCGCGTTTCATCATGTAAAAGCTTAGTTATGACTTTCGATAAAATGATTAAAATAAAATATTTGAAAAATTATTAGTATATCCAGGTTCATTTATAATTGGATTACAGTAAATAACCATTTGAGTAATTTAATACAAAGTTTTTGATTTTAATCCCTATAATTAAGAAACTTTTTGAATTTACTAGTTTTGGCAATCAAAAACCTTCATTGCGTTGAAAAATTTTAACACGTTATTACCATGCAGCAATTAAGAATCGTTAATTGGACTAAAGATTTCAGAAATAAGCTTAAAAAATTAAATTAGCATATTGGTATTAATGAATCTTATTTATATTAATTTTTTTTTAATAATAAACCACAATTTAAACTGGTTGTCAAATAACCCAAATAAAATTGTTATTAAAACATTCAAAACTATACTCTGAAAATGACATTTGGATTATTCAACATGTATCGACATGTCATTTTTATTATTATTAATAGGGAAGCTAATATTATTCAGAAATTTATTCTAATAATTATTATAAAAAAAATTTATAATTTTAATTGAAAGAAAGCGGATATAATTTATTAAAAAAAAATCCATTAATTGATTTATTTACGACACATATTGTAAAACTGTCGACCTAGATCATAAAATGCATGATACTCGTGAAACCTGTAACCTATATTATAAAACGAAATTGTGAGCATTATAAAATGATGATTCGCGTTAAATGAAAGCTACTTGCGAGATAAATGGAAATACGTTTCAACAAGCCAATCTCCTTCGAGGGGAATTTTTAAATTGGCGACGAAGATGCGTTTAAATCGTGCAGTCGAATATGTTAATATGAGAAATGTGCTTGCTAGGTTTTTAATTTGCAAAAATCTTGAATTGCCTGAATGACTGATGGAATGAATATAAAGTGCTTGTTTTCTACAAATGAAACTATCGATATGAGAATAAACTTGATTGTTACACTGAAAAAGATGTATCGCTATGCCAATATTGTAAATCCTAAAACCTACAAATTTCTTGAATTACACTGAGAGAAATATACTTAGAATATATATAACATGTTTTACTCAGATGTTTGTAAGCTGGATGTATAAGGCAGTGATTCTAATAAGTATTAACACTGTTAGAACAAATAAAGGAAAATTAAGAAATATATACATAATTATTTGTACACAATTTTTTTTTCGATAACAAGAACTAAACACAAATTGGTTTAATTTTGTAAAATGTTGTAAACTTCACCACAACATCACGAGCATCTTATTTACTTAGACTTCTTTAGATATTTAAAGTTCATTTCAAATAAAAAAAGTCCTAACGCTATTTGTAATATGCATTATAATGTTAAAAACACGCGAGATACCTCATGCATTCGGTTTACTAACACAAATCATACTTTACTTTAACATATTTTTCTCAGTGTATGAATAATTCGTACATTTCATTTAACAAATGAAAATCCTTTTTGCTCAGTTGTTAATGTATTTGATTAATATAACATATTAACCGGACTAGCAAAACATTTTGTTTTCACGTTAAATAAAATATCGTATTCAGACAAGTTTACTTTTAAGTCGATAATCCTTCGCATTCGGTTGGGAATTTAAAAGCATTTATTTCCTTATTAAGCAACATGTTATAAATTTCGTTGCATAATTTAATGGATATTGTAAATTTTTGTATTAAATACCTGAATGATAAAAATATTTTCTCTTATATTCGAGAAAACAATCCATAGCGATGCATTTTATTCACTGTAAATTATACATACTGTTGCGAAATGTATTTTTTTGAATACTTAATGATTCGTTATTTAATTTAGTTGTACAATAGAAATGTTTTTACTATTTTATACATTTATGAAACTTATTATACAGAGTTTTATTAATAAATTAATTTAAGTCAGATCAAATATTGTGATCATTATTTAATCAAAACAAAGTGTGGAGAGTTCGAGTTCGTAATCCAAACCTACATAATTAAGTGACTTGTAAGAAGAAAAAAAATTATTATAATTTTTTTCATATTACCCATACATTTAAATTGTATAAACAATATCTGGGCAATATATTTGCAATGTATTGGCAATATACTGACAGTACATTAGAAATATATAGACAATGTATTCACAATACATAAAAAATGATAAATATATTATCATTTTATTCAATAATATAAATTTGAGAAAGGAATAAAACATTCATCCTTCTGATAAAATAATTCAAGAAATTTATTTTTAAAACCTGCTTCTAAATGGAGGAGTCCTCAATATAAAATATTAAAAACTTGATAGCAAATATATATTCAATTAATTTACCAAATCGGCACTGGATGTCTCATATACTGGGTGTATAAAAAGTCTAGACTCGGTCAATTATTTCAAGAAATTCATAACAAAAATCTCTCAAATGATACCAACCTTTCTGCCTTAACTCCAGCCTTTAAAAAAAGAAGCAAATTTGAAATGTTTAACCCTATTCTTTATTGCAAATTTTGATTCCAAGATCAAAAACCAAGAGTGGTACATTCAAAAAATGGAAATATTTCCATTCGACAAAACCAAGAATCCCCATTCACTTTGCTCTCAGAACTCGAATTAAAAACATTTCTTTCAAATAATGAAATAAAACCCACGTTCATTATTGCAAGTGTGTACTTTTTACACTATCATGACAAATTGTTGTTTCCTTAAACAATATTGCTTTCATTCCTTCCTACCGACCTAATTGCTTTAAGTTCTAATGTTCATTTCATGTTGAACTTTTTTGTCCGATCAATACGAGAATTATTGCCTTAAGTTAATTTGCTTATTTAAAATACGTGTTGTTAAAAATGAATTTGAAGAAGAATGAATTCATTTGTTAATTATGCAAGGTTGCGGTGACCGCATTATATCGTACAAGCAGACAGCTACATTATTTAATGACACTTTGCCAGATCGTCTACCGATATGCAGTTCAGTTGCATGAAAACCTTACGATTTGAAGAAGCAGGATGTGTTAGAAGACTGAACGCGTTCTAAAAGGCCAAAATCAGCAATGAATGGTAATAAAAGCATGAAAATTTTGTAATCGTTTATTACACTGAGAGAAAAATAAGTTAATTTTTAATAAAAAGCTTATTAGTTTAGCAATATACTTGCAGAATAACATTATGAAAATTTATTAAATCAGTTTATTGAAAATTGTAATTTCATATAGTTTTGTACAATTTGACATTCTGTTTTATGAATAGCATAGGTTAGAGACACTGAATAGTGACACCTAATGGATAAAACATGTAATAAACAGTTTGTCAAAAATTAAAAATCAGTTTATTAAAATTTTTAATCCCTTGGTTTCTAATTTTTAATACTCTTTTTTTCTTCGTGTAAGAATCCTAATACATGCGAACCTACAAGTAACAACACTTCAGGGGCCGGAAATGGAACTTTCACCTGTCTTTAACGACATTCTGGTGACCAAACGTTCAATGTGTCCAATTTAGTAAAAACGTACTAAAGTTAGTAAAATTTTTAATTGTTAACAGCACTAATGTCAGTTTCATTAAAACTATCAACATTTTAGAAATATATATAGTAAATATATTTTAAAGTTTCAAAAAGTTTAAGTTTAAAAAATATATGCATAATTATTTATACACTGAGAAAAAAAATATGTTAAATTTTCGTATATAATTAGTAAACTGAAACTATATGTAGCGTATAAGAAATTTTCAAATTAAATATATGAAAACTTAGCACATATATTACACTACTTTATATAATTATGTTTCCTTTTCGCATACTTAATGCTAAACTTTCATACATTTTATTTGAAATTTTCTTATACTTTCCGTATAATCTCAGTTTCCTAACTATATACGAAAAATTAACATATTCTTTTTCTCAGTGTACGTACACATTTTTTTATAAGAATCAAAAATAAGATCAAAACTCAAATTGCGATCGTTTTACCCTATAAGTTGGTAACTTAACATCAACACTAGAATTATTATTATTTATGCAGTCTTCTTTAGATATTTTTAATTAACAATTACTATTATTTTAGTATACATTGACTTTTGTCGACGGAAGACCTCACAAATTGTTACATACATCAGGCGTTCCGGGCTGTTTCCAACTGTCGATAAACATGGAATTATTTGTTGACCAATAATAAGTTAGCACGGCAAGGAAACATATTTCAAATTTTATGAACAAAAATGTTTCTTTAATAATTAATTATTGACAATAAAAAATATTGACATTACACTTTTCCTTAATAATAAAACGTTAAACTATTTTCAATTAAAAAATCTAAACATTACGCTTTGCAATAACACTCTTATCCCATCTTATATATCAAATTTCAATTTTTACAGAATAAATTATACTTAATTTCACAATAAAAAATTACAAAAAACGTGGATAATTATTACCATAAATCGCAAGAGTCGTGAAATAGCATATGCATCATCTTCAGTCTTAAAAAATTAAGCTCAACGTGAAGTTGCAGTTGTAAAATAAGATGCGCGCGCAGCCAGACATTAACTATAAATGTTAAGTGAAAATGAAAAGTCTGATAAATGAAAGAATTTATTGTACTTATGAAAAGTGTTCCAAAGACCTCCCGTAGAGCACATAACCAGTTGTGTATAAATAAATAATTCTTTTCCATATAAAAATGTGTATTCGTTTATTAAATTTATTTTTCGGAGCAAAAAAGTTTTATCGCGCATCATATACTTGGAATTATTTGAAATACTTTGTAGTGCTCTATTAATTTTTTTTTACTTAATTTCTTGGCAAACAATTGAAAACTTTTATTTTTATTTTGCAACTAATAGTTTTACCTTTTTTATAGGAATTCTTGTGATATATTTATTTGTCGATAGACAAAGTTTAGGGAGAAAGGAGGATGCTACCACAGCTCGTTGTTTTTACGCCTCCACGAAGTGATCTTAAAATTTTAAATTTCAATATTAATACACATGCCAACACCCGATATATCGTGTCATCATATTCAATGTCAAGACTAAAAAAGTTAATATCCCTAGCATATATCGGTACGAATATTTGTAACAAGTAAAAACTCATTTAAAATGAGACGAAGCTCAGTCGCAGGAGCTGACACACGGGCGATTTTTTCGGACGGGACTGTCTGGGTCGCTCTTAAAGAGGATACATCAGACGAGTGGACGCTGAAAAGAGGACATACCTTTTACCACTAAATGAAAAATAGTAATTTACCCTTAATAAACAATCGAGTTAAAAATAATTTTATCAGCTCACAAAAACTTTCCCGGCAAGCTTTAAATTAATTCTTTATATTTAAATGCTGCTTTACCATATATTTTTAAAGGGAGCGGAGTTTCGAAACATGAAGCGATTCGTTATTACAGTAACAACATTTTTGCGAACATTAAGAAACATGTAGGTAGCAGCTGACAGTATTTAATGACAATAGTGTGGTATCAATGTAAATTACTTGCAATTACAAAGTAATGTTGCTTTGCAAAAAAATCATTAATAGTTGTTAACATATTTTATAATACCTCAGGAATGTAAGTATTTAATGTATTCCTTGTAATATGGTAGAGTAACATTCAGTTATATAAAATAGAGTTTGAAAAGAATATTTAAACAAATATGTTTATCTGGGAACAGAACCCTTTACCTCGCAGTCATCAGTACTCATTTTACCACCATTTGCTTCAAAAATATTAATCCTTCTCAAAACTCTAATGTGAATGTGAGAGGAGCCTAATGTTTCAAATTAGAGTGGTGGTAAAGAGTGCGACTGGTGACATTAAGGTAACGAGTTCTATTCCTTGGAAAATTTTTTTTTCTAAAATTATTTAAAACGCTGTATATCATATATATGAAATACCTACCGCATACTCTTATTTATACCTATACACATATCCCTGATTTATTATAAAATATAATAGCAGCTACTAATAAATTTTTTTTTTACTACTGATATATTTGAAAATTACATACACTTTGTCCACAATTTACATATATCAAACATCGAAAATCATGTTCATGCCAATACACAAATTTATGGTTGTTTAATTGTATTTATAAAACGAATTTCATTCTCTAAACAAGAAAGGGATCTTATTCGATAAAATCAATTGCTAAGAGTAAAAATTGTAATTACTTAAAAGGGAATAAATTTGAATCAAAAATTCATAAGAAGAAATATAGGAGTAAGTGGAAGACGTAGCAGTTTCACTTGTAACGCAAGGTTTGATAAATATAATTAAAGAAGAGAGAGACGAACAAATGGCTATTGGACATAAATTTCAGAATTTGCATCTTACTCGGGAAAGGTTTCCCATAGTCGATAAAGTGAGGAATTGTACAAGAGCGTGGCGTAGGATTTCAGTTCGGTGATGCAGAGTGCGTCGCGAGAATGCAGACGTGGCTCAAATAAGGACCGCCAATGTTTTCCTACCTCGATATTTACAGTGCGCTAAATACTTATAGATGTTTCAATTATATTTTTATACGTAACCTATTACTGTTTTGAATATTTTCAACTGATGCATTATTATTATTGATTGCTTTAAATTATTTAAATTATATTCATATAATATAATACATTCAAATTGAAAATATTTTGTAACAGGGTATTAACAAATGAACGTTTAAAATGTAATAAATGTTACATTCAATCAACAACAACAATTTAAGGGAAATTTAAAACAAAAGAGAATCAATTTATACGAATAATATATATGGCTGCAGTAACCTGAAAATAATAAGAAACATTGTTTTTAAAGTTATTAAATAAAGATAATTTAAAATTGAAATAAGACTCCTTTTATTTTAAAAAAATATGCATTTTTTATCTTTGAAATTATTTTCCCAAAACCAAACGGATTTGTTTTGTCGATATTGCGAACAGAAAGTCGTTTTAATCTAAAACAATTCGTTTCAAATTCAAACGATTGTTTTAAGAGTGCATGTAACGCATTTGTGACTCACGGGTGACGTCATTGTTACGTCACATAAAATTTTATGATTGACTGAGTTTACCTTTTTTTATGCAGCGTAACATAGCGTATTTGCATGCAGAGCTAAACAATGTTAACTTTTATTTTAATACCATTTGTTTCGGTCATAAAATAGTTTATGTCAAGTTTTCTCAATATATTAAAAAGCAAATATGTGATCTAAGTAAACCCCTGGATGGCTGGCAAAATATGAACTTTCCCGATAAACGTTCACGACTGTTTAAGTATCGTTTATTATTATATATCAATAAAAAGATTACGAAGCGTGTGATTCCATCGTTAAAGTAGTATTGAAATTTAACTATAACTTGTTATGCGATCTAACACGTGCTTCTTTTAACGGGAAATTATATTTGAGAAGAAAAAATTGCATAAATGACTAAAAAAAATATTTATCATAAATAGAATTTTTCTTACATTAAGAATTTTAACAAGTTTAAATAAACCTAAAAAAAAAAAAAAACCTATTAAACGTAAGAAGATTCTATTATTCTTAAATAGACAGTTTTGTGACCGTAATTAATTTTCATGATAACTAGAATTTTGGTTGAATCAACCATATTGCAATAATTTTAACAAAAAAAAACCAAGCAACTGGAACTATAATTTTATGATATTCACGAAAATCAACTAAACATAAATTGCCATTACTAATCATTGTACCAAACCTTCTAGCTACACTTGCAATACTATATAACAGACTTCGAAATACTTATTAGAAATACTCCAAAAAAATATTCCATACAATTTAATATTAAAACTACATTCTGAACGTGCTGTAATTTATCGTCACAATCTCAACTATATTTTGCCTCAATGATTACACTTTACTTCCTAACATTTCAAATTTCTTTTTTCCCAAAGCATGCCCTAACCCATCTACTGTACTATCCACTAATCTTACAGTACAACTCTCATCGTCCACCTTACATTTCGCGAGGAAACCAAACGGTGCCTGCAAGCAGCCGAAAAAACCGTTCGAATGAAACGCCTTTCGAGCCTCGGGCGCAAATTGCGAGAGTATACTTAAAACGGAAGGAAAGCCACTGAAACGAGACGGAACATGGGTGAAAAGTGGAGTGGAATAAAGTGGACGGGCGCGTTGGTTCGCTCATTCGGGACATTTGTAATGAACACCTGCCATTAGCGTCAGCGGTCATGTTATAAAGCTTATGAATGTTTAATGGCAGGCATCTGTTTATGAATTTGCACGGGCGCGGTGTTGGCTTTGCGCACAAGTAGTGGCATCTGTGCGCGAAGGAAGCAAGCGTCAAACTGCTGGCTCTGCGAAGCGGAATCGTTGGCGTATAACGAGCGTATAAACTGGAAAAGACTCCCATCCTATGTCGCGCACACCGTCTCGGCCGCGTCGTTTCGGGAGACTTGGAGGGGGCGTCTAGACGCAACGTCACGAGTACGTAGTATACCTCATACCCTCCTTCATCGACCGATGATGGTCGGAGCCAGACTGGTCGGGGCGAGGGGCCGCAGAGGATCAGCCAGACGACTGATGTCGGTGGGGGAGGGAGCAAAGAACGAGGGTGACTATTCGACTTTTTGGTCAAAAATTGTTGCTTGCGCGCCGCTTTAAGAAAGAAAGACAGACCGACGCAAGAACAAGACGCGCGCACAAACACGCGCACACGCACAGACACGCGCGCGCGCGCGCGCCCATACACATACACACGAGCGGAGAATGAAAGGAATGGGGAAGCGAATCGAAGCATCGGAAGTCGGAGAAGAAAGAAGCATCTTCCGTATAGAACGTATTGGTCCATGAGGGAGAGACGCTGAGTCGCGGCAAATTACGATTTGGAGACGACCTGTCTCCATTTAGAATTAAAAGGAAAGGAGCGCGCGTCCCGGGAAAGTTAATGATGAAAATCAGATGGGTGAAGTCGGCTCTGAGAATTACGAATTTTGAGTGATGGGAGGGCGCGCGCGGTGCTGTATTGAGAGGGCGAGGGGCGGAAGAATATTGATGATGACAGAAGAGGAAAATGATTCGCTAATCCGTTTATTCGGATGGTAGGAGTCTTTGGTTTCAACGTTTAATTTCATCGGAATAAATGAGAGGGGTGAACAAAAAATGGGGTCCGATTAAAGGAAAACTGTATGGACGATCAAATTTAAGTTTTATCCAGTTTTTTATTTTATTTCTTTTTTCTTTTTATGTTTCAAATAAATTGTTTCTGCAACTATCGCAACACTGGGAATAATTACTCGAGGAAAGAGTAATATTAAAGATTACTAGGCCTTTTGACATTGGAAAGATAGTGTCTATGATGTTTAAGTAATTACTATACCAATGTAATAATACCTTTTATGTGATATATTAAAAGTTTTATATAATATTGCAGAGTTGACTGGATTTATGGTGATTATTATAATACTAAACATAAAATTTTACTGTAATAAAAAAAAAATAATGTCTAAATGAATACCAAACTGCGAACCTTCAGCATAGCAATCCAGTATATTGCTTTCTACGTTACAACAATTTACAATGTTTCATTAAACCATGAACTGATTTTGCGATTAACGTATTAAACTTTAAATGGGAGCTCCCTTTTGCATTGAAGACACAGGTATTCCAGAAAAAAATTTACATCGATTTGACTGAAACCTCTAGCCTCTTGCTGTCGGAATGCTTATTCCGAGCAATCCAATTACTCAATTAAAGATCAAAATGGTAGCCTCCAACTTCGACAGATCTGTTGACCCTTCTTTCGAATGATTTTTAAGCAAAGCAAAAGCTTTTACGCCTCAATTTGTGAGCGAACATTTCCAATTTCCGCAAGCTACACTTTTTAATAAAGCCCGCAAAAAAAAATTAGGCTTTCCCTATCCAACCATTATTAGTACTTAATAATGATCCAGACTATCATTATGCAGAAACTATACCGAGAAAAATTGTTGTCCAAAAAATTACTACAGTTTTTTCTTCAAACGAACAGTGTCTGATTTATATATATTTGCTTATAACTATAGGAAGTAGTCCTTTTATTTTATCTTATATAGTAAAATAATCTTACACTGAGAAAAAATGGTAATTTTTCCAAAGAAATTTTTCTCGTTGTACACAATTCCTATATTTTTCTCCGGTTGAATTGTCCTCAATGAAATATGGCCCAATTAGTTTGTCGCCAATGATGCCACACCGAACGTTAACGGATCAAGGACGCTGATGTTCCACTTGAAGCAACCAGTATGGTATTTCCATACTCCAATAATGCGTCTTCCGACGGTTCATTTCGCCATGGCTCGCGAAAGACATACGTTAATTATTTCGTTAATTTGATCCTTTATACAATTTTCAAGCAAATATTTTTATTCCAACCGCGTCTATTCTATGATGTTGAGCCAAGCTTGGTCTGCGCATAGCTTAAAATAAATGGACTTTGCAAATAAAAAACATCTTTAATTCAAATAGACCAATTAATTTGAAGTAAATAATCGAATCCAAACCAACGATTCACTTGCATCAAATAAAAAAAACAAGAGATCAAATATTTCAGTTTACTAAATATTTATCCACCTCCTATGCCAAATAAATTATTTAATTGTGCGAGAATGAATATATTTCTGTCCACTGAATTATTTCCAAAAAATCGCAAATATAAAAAAAATAAATTTTTCATTTGGAATTCGATATTAATTTTTATCCATTGATTGATTATCAATTGATAGAATTTCATTTATTACTCTTTTCTTTTAATGCGGTATAACATATCGAGCAAATCTCTCAGAAAACGCGAAGCACCGAAAAATCGGGACGCCCTAAAATGTCCGCGATGACGATATCTGCTCGATGGCAAATAATCGTAAATTGTAACGCAGCGGATTATTTTGCATGCGCCGCAATTAACCCCGCGATCACCTACGAGAGTGACAATTTGAGACGCGCCAAGTGGACACATCGGGAACCCGTCGGAGCGGTTACAAAAACCCGAAGCGCGCGCAAAAAGGAGCAAAAGTAACGAAAAAGGACGGGAAACGAGAATGCAAGAGGGAGACGAAGGTTGTAAGAACCCGTAGAATTAGTGTAATGCCCAACGAGCGAGCCAGACGACGTATCGCGTCATTTTCAAGGCGCGAAAAATAGGGCCGAGAGGAGGGGGGGGGGCGAGCAGGTTCCCGTATCGTTGCTTCTTTATTGCTCGTTCTTTGTTTGCGACGTTGGTCGTGGCACTGCGCACGATGAGACATTATATACGACCGATCGCGATCACTTTTTCGAGCGAGCTTAATCAGCTAACCTCGACCTAGTCCCTGCCAAGGTCACGACCCGTAATGACGGTTCGAAAACGATTGCGACCTCGACAACAGGAACGCCACCTGCACGCGAGCACAGCGACGCTCGCACCGTCACCTTATTGCCAGCGCCGGACCCCACCCGGTTGCCTTCCTGGCCGCTACTCATTCACGAGTCGCCGTATTGACGCGCTTATTAAACGCGATGCGTCATTTTTCACGCGAGATCATTGCCGCACCACCAATCGAACGCACTTTTCCCAATACGATTTCGCCCCGAGTTACGACCCGAAATCGGTCTCAGTTTCAGAGTGGTCGCACAGTTTATTGGAACTCATTTTTATTGGGATAAAACAAACAGTGGCGAGAGTCTTGGCGTGGACATTTCTTGCGCGAAGATTGTACGCCTCGAAAAAGATTTCCAGTGAATAAAATACTATATTAAATGGATCTTATTTTTATTGTTTGAATTAAAAATAAATTTGGAAGTAACGAATGTCATTTTTAATTCGTTAAAAGAAGTATATTGTGTAAATTCGGACAACTTTCGGTTAAAATGAGAAAAAATGTTCATAAGAAATTAATATTTCCTTTAATTATTGCTAATGTAAAATTGAAGATTATTAAACATTTTAGAGATGTTTTGTAAGCATTATAGATTTTCTTGATAAAATAACAATTTTTGGTGTAAAATAAATTTTACTCTAGAAAATAATACCATGGTTACGGAATACTGGTCCGAGGTATCGATCAAACTACTCATAAGTTCTTAATTTCGACAAACCTCTCGGTACGAGGTCAAAAGATAATTATTCATCAATGAATGCATCAATTAATTTGAAAAAAAAGATCGAGACGGACTTGACGACGAAACAGTTGCATGTTGATAAAAAGGAGAGGAAAAAATCAGAGACATACCATGTCAGTGATACGAATTCAAAAAACTTCGTTAACGTTGACAATATTCGGTAAAGTATTATTTTCTGAATTTCAATAGTATTCTTACCCAGAATAAAGTTCAAAATGTCGTATTGTAACTCTACATTGAAAACTTGTATGTAAACATTACTGAGATGAGTACCTGTGGTTACAGTGATAGGAAGCAAAATTACACAAATTAATATATCGTTTCTGTTTACAGGAAACAAGTCATTCGACGGGAATGGGAATTAATGAAAAAATGGCCAAAAAAATACGGCATTCTATCTGGAGAATTCCTGAAGAAGGTATATAATGGTCTTATTATAATGTCCAAAAGTAAAACGCGAATTTTTTCAATGTCTTTAATATTCCCATTGTAATATTTTTAATGAATTTTTGATACGTTTATATCACGTAATGAATATTAAATCTCATTTCAATTGTGCTTTCCGTTAGATTGTAGCTGAAAGTTGCAGCAATGGGAAGTCAACGATGAAAACTTTAGAGCCCTACGACATTAACCCTCAGCATGTCAAACTTAAAAACTCGCCACCCATCCCAGCCACAAGTTCAGCATACATCGGTTGGAGATCTTCTAACAAAATGTACGACTTAGAAATCATTGACACAAAATACATATCACCGAAACACACCATCGAGCCACCACTGCAAGATGGAGAATTTCGCATACAGAATCAGTACTTTATATTTCTCGGATAAAGTTTACCAGAGATTGCAATATGCTGCATACAAATATTTATTTAGGGTCATGGGATCAACCCAACGATGCAAGATGATTGTACGATTGGAATGACACACTTATCTAGGATTTATTCCTAACAAAAGGTCGTGCCATTCCGCAGGCTTGTTCCAGAAATTGTACACCTTAAACTGTGCAAATCTATTTATTTTGTATGATCAATCCTAATAAAAATTCACCTTACTTCAACCGCAGATGTAATATCTAGTCCACCAGACCCCTGACGAGACGTCCTCGGTTTCAGACCGGTTACATTTCACTAAGGATTTCTTGTACATAGCTACTGATATAGTGCCATAGTGAAGCAGTTGCGCAGTGATGATCCTGTCGGTGAGAGAATGTTAATCAGTTATCTCGCAACATCACAGAAATATTTCAATCACAGAAGAATTTAAATCCACAAAAAGAAATCCCAAATAAATCTGGCTTCCAACCGAAAAATTCTGTAAAATCATTCTCAAACTCTCTGAACTGGATAAATGTTGAATGTTGAGACATTGGTGTGCGATTATGAGACAACCACGCGTCTATATGTGACGAGACGCAATTCGCAATGATATCTGCGTACCAATAACGTCAGCTAGTTTTGCATTCCTCACCCTTCCCCGCCGCTTATACTTTATCTCTTCCCTCTCACCCGGTACAGCTCTCTCTCGCACCCTCTCGCCGTCTTAATTTCATTCGCTCTATCTTTTTCATTTTCATCCGCCTTATTTTTTTATTATTTTCACGCGTAAGAGTGGAGTGTCGGTGTGCGAGGCCTGGACTAGTTTCGTCCTTTTCTGCCGCCGCCACTTCCCCCCCCCCTCCCCGCCCCAGACCCCGCCGCTCTCCTTAACCATTGCTTGCATTCTTCCTTGTATGGAAGAGCAGATGCCGACTGAGAAGGCGCAATTTGCGAGCGCACTGCAGAACCGAGGGAGCAAAGCCTGCAATTTGGCTTTTCACTCTTTAATAACTTAAGACCCGATTTCAGTCGTATGATAAGAGATACACGTGACGCGGCCCGAATGTACGAGCCGCGAGTTCAACGCCAACAGACAATGGGTCTTGTCCAAAAGACAATTTAATAATAACTACTCGCGGCAAGGAGGATCGAATGGAAAAGGATGAAACGGCGATTTGTTTACACCGCAATTGCGTCGATATCCCAGATAGAAATCCTAAATAATCCGATTCGCGCCGAAAAATAATCGGGGAATTTATGTTTGCAAAATATTTTTTTGCCACATTGAAAATCGAAAAATATTTAACACGGTGTTACTGATACATTTGTAAAAGAAAGTTTATGAAAAAAGCACTCGACTCTTGATATAGCGAGTAGTGAAGTACTCGCTATAATGTAAGCGATGACTCCGACCATTTAAGCGTTTAAGAATGTGAAGTTAGCATCAATTTCGTTCCTCATATGGAGAGAAAAATTATTAAATTCTGCTTGCTTAGTGTTTTTAGACAAACATATGCAAATGAATGCTAAATTGTACGATTTAATAGGACGAATATTGACGTGTTAACGGTTAACAATCATTTGGATTATAATAACACGAAACGCATGGAATCAATGGATGTCGCTAATTGAACAAAATATGAAACGTTAATGCAGTACCAATGGAAAAATATTATATAAGTACCATATAGGCAGCATAAAATGATATATGTCGTACATATGGTACCTATATAACATTTTTTTTGTAGGTAAAAGACAGCGCGCAGTCAACCTTCGATTCCTCGAGACTTAAGGGATAATAAGTTATATTAATGAATTTAAGTAAAAAATTTTTATGCTATGTTGAACCAATTTTATATTGCATTTATGTTGATGTTGCACTAATCGGTATTATGGTTCTTTCCGTTCTACGTCTGACAAAACAAAAGAAAGTTAATATAATTTTTATTTATTTTTTTTTGTCCATATAACGTCGGCAATGCGCTAACATCTCGTCGAGGACTTGCTGACGATGCATCAACAAATATTTTAGTATAAATAAAAAAGTATGTTACCTCAATGAAAAAAAGTCGGTGTCGGCGCCAACTTGTTTACGACACGATGGCAGACACCAAACTCGGATTCATTTTGACATTGTTAACGAGTCGTCAATTTTTAACTGGGTTATTTTAAATAAAATACATTATTTTTAAATTGACTGTAGATAGCACTCTGCAAAATAAGTTTCGGTTTTTTATATTTATATTATATTACATTTATAAAAATAATGGGACAATAATTTTGCTATAAATTCCCAAAGTGCCATTTTGCAGTATCAACAGAATATTGCAAATTATGAAAAATATGTTACTGAAGAAAAATAACAAAAAAATAGCTGAAAACTACTTTTTTACACTTTAAAGTGTAAATTTCTGCAGTGTTACAGAAATGAGTTTAAAAATTGTATTACAAATTGATATTTAATAACTCATAAACTATAATATAAAATAAAACAAAAATATAAGACTTTTGCTCTATTTTAAATAAATTCAGTCGACCCTGCACATCATGAAAGATGTTGAAAATTAACCCTGGTAAAAAATATATAGGTGAAATGCAGGCGTGTAATGGTGTCCCAGGCAAGACCTGTTTACAAACCAAGATGTAACTGCGCCCTTCCCG
Organism: Leptoteleia sp. ZL-2020; assembly: GCA_022817305.1. Taxonomy (NCBI): domain Eukaryota; kingdom Metazoa; phylum Arthropoda; class Insecta; order Hymenoptera; family Scelionidae; genus Leptoteleia; species Leptoteleia sp. ZL-2020. The sequence continues at coordinate 1,188 of JABFPN010000153.1, read as the reverse complement.
GGAACATCATAATATGACTTCATTCAGACTATATAATTTTCAAATATAATAAAAACGCTCATTTATCTTACATTTCCACGATTTTTACCGCAAAACAAATAAAATTTTTCTATAACCATCGATACCTCCCTCGTGGAAAAGAACGCTGAAAAATCCTGCAAAATATTTGCAAAACGCTAAAAACTGCCAAAACTGGGAATTTTTCGCATTTCTCAGGATTTTTTCCGAAATTTTTCAGCATTCTTCCCTACTCCACCGGCGACACTTTAAATTCCCCGTGGAATCTTTTGTAAATGCAAATTTAAACAAATTTCACGAGTTTAACAATGAATCCCGGGGCTAGGGAAAGTTGTAAATTATTCCAGTTTGCAAAAGAAAAGTCGACTATTAGTATTGCTAATGGAACTGGGAGTGTTTGATGCAGCACTGCGCCGATGTCTGCGATTCCCATCTCCCTTCGTCCGGTTTTACGATCGCTCGCTATCTCCCACTCGACGTACACAGTAACACATGCCGCCGCCGCCGCCGCCGCCACCGCTGCTAGCGCCGTTGTCGCCGCACTCACTTACGTAACCCCTTTCTTCCTCCCACTTTCGCGTGACTGTCGTCCGTTCGCCCCTCGACTACCCTCAGCCGCTAGGCTACCTAAATCCTTCCGCCGTCGTATCTCGTCCTGTTTGCCTGGCTCCGACACAGCCGCCTCGACACACTCGAAAAAATAACACGCTACATAAGTATTGAAACCAATGCTAAATTCACATCGGTAACGCCACTTTGTACTTGAGCTTATATTTAAAACTATAAGAGGATAAATGTAAAATATATTTTATCTTTAATAAACAAAAAGAACGTCTTTATTATATTACACCGTTTGATTAATTTATTTATTTTTCCTGTTTTTTTTTTTTTTTTTTTTTGCAAATTTAGAATTGGTTTTTAAACTAATGCAACTTTGTCGCGTTTGCCAGTGCAGTTTCTCTCGCTTGCGCCGATAGGGATGTAATGCTCACGCGCAGCGCCCGCTGTTACGCCCGGGAGAAGAGGGATTAATAAAAATTACAGACATTGTTGGTAAACTGGTCATATACTTGCAAGAACTGAAAAATTACTATCCTAAGTTAGTAAAAAGTGTCAGCTTTCTAAGAATCATTTTCAACAAATTGATACGTTTTACTAACTTAAGATAGT
>JABFPN010000152.1:0-65863 GCA_022817305.1 Leptoteleia sp. ZL-2020 | reverse complement strand
GAGCGGGTTTAGGGCCCCGCGGTGCGGAGAGTCGCTCTCTCTCGCACCGCGGCAGTGTGGCGTGATTGGAATGAGTGTGTTTGTGTGCGTGACCGCGAGTAGTGTTTTGTTTTCTTTTTTGTATTTTTCAGTCGGAATGTTTTGAATGAAAATGCCACTGAAATATAGTAATACTGGAACGTGCACTGACGCGACAGAAACGAGCCGAGTGAGAACGCATGTCGCGGGAGAACCTGTCTTTGTTGTACAGTCAATTCTAAAAGTTGCAAAACATCAACTCCGTGCCTGCACCAGGATGAGGTACAATTTTTAACACAGCACACTCGTACCATCTTTATTAACGACATTATTTATTACAATAAACTTTTCTTTGTGTCTTGTGAAGACCGGTCATATACATTTAAACAATAACTCGAATTACAAATTTGCTCTGATTGTACTTCACGTGAATTTCGTACTAATGCGCATGCGCTATACAGTTAAAACGAGATACACTATCCCGCGACAACGTTTCTCTCTCGGCTCGCTTTTCAATATGCAGAGAGCATGGCAGTGCACGTTCCAGTATTACTATATTTCAGTGGCGTAACTTTCTACATTATAGGGAATTTAAAGCCGCCATATTGAGTGTCTATAGTACCTCTATTAAAGCGCGCGCGGCATTTCAAAATACATTTCAAGTTTTCTTACAAATTTCCATGAAATAACATATTTTTTTGTAAGAAATTTTTATAATCGAACAGATATACACAATATTGTAAATTATGTGTAAGTTATATTACTAATTTCTTTGAGTTTTAGTGCATAATATGCTATTATTATATTATGTCGTGTTAAACTTTTTTATATTATTAAAACAAATTTTCATCTTTTTTAAATCAATACATATTATTAATATATTATTACTCGTTGTTATAGTAGATGATATAATATTTGCATAAAGTATTGACAGTTCTGCTACAGATAAATAATATAAAATGATATTCTTTAATTAATGATTAAGGATCTACTATATATGTTGTATCAAATAAAACAAGTTTTCAGAATATAAAACGTATCATTATAATCATGCGCAATAAGTTAGATACGAGTTCATTTCAGGACAGAATATGTGCTTAGTTGTCGCATTCAATGTGTACAGTAAACTTGTAATGTAAGAAAGTATATTAATATCGTAATACTACAATTATTGAAAACTATTATTTACTGCTATTAATATAAATAATTATATAAATAATAATAATAATGGGTAAGATTTTTATTTTGTTATTATATTTTGCGCAATAACAATATTGTTTTGTCCGTAAATTTAGAAATATATCACAAAGCTGTTTGATTTTAATAAATATTAATAAATATATTCCCATGTGGAATAAAAATGCTTAAAAATTCTGAAAAAAACTGAAAAATGCTGAAAATTCCCAGTTTTAGAAACTATTTATATTTTTATGAGAAAATTGATATATTATTAAACGTGCGAATAAATTTACTTTTTCACATATACATTTCTAATTGCAATCTATATACCTTCCCTGGTTCAAAAAACATAATATTTTTTGAACCAAACTACCTTTATATGTGCACTCGGAAAAAAAGTATAACAATATTAACCATTAATGTAGTTAATTTTCTTGAATACTATAAAATTTTAATTCCAATCATCCTATTTTTAGTTAAAATAACCATGAAACGCCTAATTCAATCAGAAATCTAGTTATCACGAAAATTAACCGCATGATCTTTTCTTTCAATATACAAACAGAAATCTTAAGTACAACGATACGTAGATACGTATGATAAGCAGGCATAAGCATATTACTCAAATAGACAATCTTCCGTTGTAGATAAAGGGGTCAGCAGCATTAAATTGTCTTGCATAACAGCAGTGTCTATAGGTATCGGTGCAGTGACTGTGATTTACGTGTGGTTTTGGTGGAATCAAAAATCACAAAAGCCTCCATTGAAATGGCGCCAAGTAGGAAATTTGAATAAGTTACTTCTATATCCGATTAAATCGATGGGACCAGTCACGGTCAATTCGTTAGATTGCACTATAATAGGTCCTAAATTGGGAATGATTGGTGACAGAACTTTTATGGTCATTGACAGTCTGGGTCAATTTGTTACTGCAAGGAAATATCCAATGCTAACCCAGGTATATTAATTTTTGTGAATTTGAATTTGTATGTCTTAAAAAAGAATTAATCATTCGAACGAATGATTGCACTCATTTTTTGTTCTTCTGAATACAGAACTGTTCACCTTTCATAAAAGGAGGAGGAGGGGGAGGGGTAATACTAAAATTGTTATACTGAAAATTAATAAATGTACTAAGAGGAAATGAATATGAGATTGTACAATTTTTCTAAAATTTCGAGGATACGCGTAAATTTATAGTTTTTCTCATAATATTTGTAGAATTCACTAATAAGTGAGAGTGGACAAATTTAGGCAACGCCCCTATCACATTAAAACTGTATTCTTTGTATTCTAATCGACTTAAACAATAAATGTTTCTATAAAATATATTTCATAAATTTTACTGTATTATTACAAGAATTTATGAAATATATTTCTGTCGGTGTAAAGTTATTGATTTTAACGTTTAAATATATGCTTATATTTCATACTGACATTAATCTAATTCGTATTTTATTAGATATCACCAAGTATATCAGGATCAATGCTAACTTTTTCCATGCCAGGAAAAACTTCCGTGACCCTGGATATCGTAAAATTACAAGCGAAGAAACATGATTTTCAGACGTCTGTCTGGGGTGCACCCATCACAGGTCGCGATTGCGGAGATGAAATTGCCAAATGGTTATCTCAAGTATTTTTGCAAAAAGACTCGGGACTCCGATTAGTTTATTATCCATTGGATTTTCCAAGTAAACCAATAAGGAAGGCAGATCAAGCATTCACATTTATTAAAAGCAACGATACGGTAAAAATACACTGAGAGAAATATCACAGAAAAATTATTGTTTTTAACTGTGTTTCAGACATATATCCAATTTTCCTGTGTAATAATTTTTACTGAAGGACAGATATACATCTGAAACCCAGTTAAAAAGAGTAATTTTTTCTGTCATATTTCTCTTAGTGTAATCATATTTATGCAATATTTCTTCATATTCCGTCACATTGACTTTATAACGCTGTTAATTTATTTCATTGAATACTTGAGTGCTTATCTGAGAATTCTTTTGAGAACTTTTTGTAGTATTATAAATATACCTATAAATATTTTACTTGAAATATAACATTTAACTTAAAACTATATAAAATCCAAACAGGGAGTGTACACGGATTCAACAAGTTACTCTTTAATGAACGAAATATCTACAGCAGATTTAAACAATCGAATGGAAACGCCCATTAAGCCGGATCAATTTAGAATGAATTTTATAGTAAAAGCCGAAGAAGCCTTCGAGGAAGACACCTGGGATTGGATAAAGTTAGGTGAAGTTATTTTTCGTAACATCAGACCTTGCGCAAGATGTGTAATGACAACCATAAATCCAGATACTGGAGAGAAGAGCCAGAAGAACGAACCTCTGTTAACGTTGAAAGGGTACAGTTATAAAGAAAATTTCTTTACGTATAAAAAAAAGTAGTAGAAAAACATTTAAAGTAAAAGAAGAAGTAAAGTTTATTTTCTTATAAATATAATATTACATTTTACAATTCTTAAAATAATAATTCTTAATGAAATTGTGTTATTATTTTATACGTATTCTTAAAAAGAAATAATTTATGAAAACTTTCTAGAAACGTAAAGTCTTAAAATATTCGAATCTTTATTAATATATTTTGATACAATTAATTTCAGTTCTGAGTCGTAAATCTCGTTCGATAAATTTATTTTGTGTTATCAGATACCGACAAATAAATGATCCGAGACTACGTCGTTATGTTGGTGAATCGCCGGTAATGGGGATTCATGTGGGATTGAAAGGGCCACCTGGAATAGTTCGACTGGGTGATCCAGTTTACGTTGGTGTATCTTAAAAAGATTTGAATAAAAGAATGTTCTCTTATTACAAGCAATGGAAATTAATTTTAATCAAACTAAGAGAAATAGATCACACACATATCAGTAGTAGCCGTAATATATATAGAAGCAAACAAACATAATGGATTTAATTTGATTAAATAATATTCCTTCATCCCCTTACGGAACAGCAGTTTAAATAAACATAAAATATTCGTGGCAAATCCTTTTTGAATTTCGCGCCACTGGCGGCTCTCAGTGGCGGGCTTTACGATATCGAGCGGGCGCAGTAATTGATTGACATGGTGGGGTTTATTCCGTATAAGGGTGCTTTTATTTGCGCAAGATCGTGAGAAGTTTCATATGGGGCGACATTAGGAATGCTGCGCTAACCATTGAACCTGATTTGCGTGCACTGTTTCAGTGTATCAAAGCGAAGTAAAGACAGCATGCTGTTGAACAAATAACGGTGTCTTCGTGAAGGCGAAAGGAACAGCGAGAAAAACACGCGCCGCTTCTGGCCGTAGTCTGCATTGAGCAAGGGGGCAGAGCATCTCGAGTTGCGTGAATAAAAGTGCCTTAGTACGAGCGACGAGTTTCGCCGGCAAACATGTCAAATAGTACTTTCTTGTTGCCATTTCGATTTTCCACGGATTAAAAGTCATAAAGACATGCTTTACTTGCTTTTACAACTATTGCTCGATTGTTGAAGGGAAAAATAATTTATACAGAAAATGGGTAAGATTCTTTCTTTTTAATATTATGTTAAAATATTTATTTATATGTACGTATGTATATATGGTATAGAGACATATGGGATAATAGGTATGTATATATCTTTTGAATTGAGTGATTGCTGAATTATGTGATGTTATTGATGGCACATTGGACATTTAGATTTATTAGATTTAATTTAATAGTCATTATTAGATTTAATGACAATTTTAACAGAAAATACTTCTTCAAATTTTGAAAGTATTCGGAAAAACGTTCTTTTACCACAAAATGTATAAACTGAATTAAAATTTCGTTTCACGTAAAAATGACGCAGTTATAAACTTGAATGGAAATCATATGAAAGATATCGTAAATTAATCTCATTATTTGATAACGATAAATCTAGTGCATACAAATTAATGTATTAACGATAAAAAATGTATGCCTTAACTCGTGTTTAGAAAAGTTCAAACAATTTTAAATAGCATTAATGAGATCTATAATGAATTTAAAAATGTAGTATGTAAAAAAAACTTAAATGAATAAAACGTTTAAAGAGACTAATTTGTTATTAAATGTCACTCATCAATGAAATCGTAAGCTAAAATATTTTAAAATATGTTGTAAAATAAATTACAATTTATAAATATTAAACATCTATGTTTATTATCAATTAAAAGCAGGATATAGTACAAAGCAAGAAAAGTCCCTCTTCCATATAGTTAACCAAATATGAATCAACTTACGATGCTGAAACGACCTTTTATTTCAGTAAACATTTTGCTTCTCACACTGAGAAAAGTTCATACAGTTTACACAAAAATATGCGTGCAATTGAAGCACGAAAAATCTAACAACTGAAAATAAGAATGCAATATATATATGAATCCAACTCCGCATATGCAGTTGCAATTAGCGGATTTTTTTCCGAGTGAAGTTGCGGAACGAAAACCCATATATCCCCATGTATTGGGATCATAAAGCAAGAGTCATAAGATCCAAATATTTCGTTTACAATACAGATTATTGATAAGGCAACAGTCAAATGAAAATGAATAGTTAAATGTTTTATGCTCTGTTAAGCGCGAATTTGAGGCCCGTACAAGACTGAGAGTTTCCATGTGCAGCGTTCAGGAACAGAGATTGCTTCTGTGACGATTGGTTGAGCTTGAAATTTCAAGTTTTGCTTCTCTTGATAACGCAAACGTTGTCATTAGACGTATGACATGTCGGAAAAACCGAAGAGTCTTTATTACATGGAAAAAAACTGCAATTGGATTTCTATTTACATCAAACAGAATCTATTTATCATAAATGGAATTATTCTTACATCAAGTATTTTAACAAGTATTAAACAGAAAATCTATTAAACAGAAGAAGATTCTACAAGGAGAAAAAAGATTAACAAAAATTACTGACTTTGTTAGTAAACTGGTCACAAAAATGCAAAAATTGAGAAATTACTATCCTAGGTTAGTAAAAAGTGTCAGCTTTCTAAAAATAATTGTCAACAAATTGATACGTTTTGCTATCTTAAGATAGTAATCTCTCAAAGTTTACAAGTTTACTAACCAGTTTACTAACAATGTCAGTAATTTTTATTAATCTTTTCTCTCCGTGTATTATTCTTAAATATACAGTTTTGTGAGTGTAGGTACCTTGTTTTATTAGAATGATTTTATGTAATACTAATGTTACTTTTGGAGTGTTAAATAGAAATTCTTAGCAATCAATAAAATATATTATCAGTAAATTTCGGTCAGATTTAAAATTGATTTCGATCTAGAATAATCAATTAAACTGAACTGTACAATTTTATATTACTTAGAGAATTAAAACTTTGCATTTAAATTTGTCATTGATAATACTACATGAGACATTATTAGTTAATAAATATACAACAAATGATTGTCTGTAATTGAGAATACTTTCTATACTTCATAGCATGGAAGATCGATCTTATTTAGTCTTTCATTTTACTGTTATAATTTGATACTGAGTATATAATTACAATACGAAACTTGAACGTACGATGCATTTTAATACATTACTTTCCAATGAAGTGCACAGTAAAAATTTTTTTACATATTTATTAATTCAAATTGTTGCTTTTTATTTTAACTCGATTTGCTTCAACTGTAAATATTTTTTTAAAGAAGAAATATATTATTTTTAGTACACATATGATATATAAATAATACGATAAATAAGCTAGTAAAGAAAGAAATCTCACGTAATGAATTTTCACACTAATTATACTGACGAAATTCGAAGATTTTAATTTTTTCATCATAATTTATACTAAAACTTTTCAATTAATTCAAGATTACTCATCAGAATAAAACTTTCGAATAAGATAAATGACTCAAAATTGTTCTCCAAACAACCATTAACTTAGGGTGAGATGGAATTTTCACATTAAATGAAACGTAGATTTTAAAATGAAAACTGGAATAATTGTAACTTACGGATGAAATATCCGGGATACAAGTACATTGTACAGAGAAAAAAAGTCACTATTATTATTAGTTGCAAATACAGCATTGCGTAAAAAATACAATTGTTTTTCGTAATCGTGTTTCACCATAAAGCAATAAGGTGTTATTACAAAATTTTGTTTATCTTTATATTCTATAATTTTTTTTTATGAACAAAGTATTTTTCCAAAATCATTTTTCCCAAGGTTCCGTTTAAAATATTTGGCTTTTATCCCATTTTCACACAACGCGCGGAAAGAACGATACGTCCTAAAATCGTAAAGATTACGAATTAATAAATGAAAATTTATTCATAAAATTATCATCTTGTTTACTATTGTTTCCATCTGACTATCTTGCGATATCCAAATATGATCATCTCGTTTGGTTGCCGTAGATAAAGGAGCCGGCGGCAGCAAAGTGGCTTACGTAACGGCCGCGGCTGTGGGCGTAGGGACCGTAGCCGTGATCTTCGCTTGGCTCTGGTGGAATCGTAAATACAACAAGCACCGACCCCCGTCCAAGTGGCGAAAGGTCGGCGAATTGAGCGACCTCATTATGTACCCCGTCAAATCGTTGGGCGCGCTTCGCTTGACCTCGATGGAGTGCACGCAATTGGGACCAAAATCTGGCTGGATTGGCGACAGGACGCTGATGGTCATTGATCTGAACGGCCACTTCGTCACGGGTCGACAAATACCGAAGATGGTTCAGGTCCGTTTACCCGTTGTTACGCAACCGCGGCGAGATTCACCTTGTGTAATAAAAAAAAAAAAAAAAAAAAAAAATTACACTTTAGAATGACAAAAAGTCTAACTGTACACGTGACAGTTCGAGACTTTGAACCGAGGATAAATGTGGAACTGCGGTTTTGCGCTCGACAGAGTTATTCGTCAGCGCTATGAAAATTGTCGTTCAGGAATTTTGCACTTTTTGCACTTTTTGCATTATTCATTTGACCGACTAGTCGAATAAAATATTTCTTTGCTTATTTTCGTTATTTGTCAAAGAGTTTTTCCACCCGACAATGTAATGGAAATGAAATGTCGAGGAAAATTAAACTTCCTAACCGTTCGCTTTTTATACATATTATTACAGAATATTCTCATGTATATGTTTGGAATTATTTAGATATGCTTTTATATAGTTGAAAAATTGGTAAAGCAATATGTTCCTGAATGATACCGAAAGATTTAAAAAGGGTTCTAATATATGTTTTAACAATTTCATACATGGACATATATGTTTTTCCTTAATCCATATACGGCCATATATGGTCAATATACGGCAATAATTGATACAATATTCTAGCCATATATATATTTAATATTTTCCTTGTATGGAAATTAATTATTGCCATATATCAACCACACGTGGACCGTATATGGATTAAGGAAAAATGTATATGTCCATATATAAAATTTTTATTTCCTTATATGAAACAGTTAAAACATATATGGAGCACATATGAACCATATGTTTCATTTTTACTACATAGTAAACTACTTGTTTTCGTAGACAGATTAATTTGTATTTTTTGCTGCTTCAAAATTTTTTTAGTATAAACAAGTGTAATCGACCAAAACAAAAAGATTGGTTAATAAGCTATGATATTGTAAACGTGCTACTTTGTGAATACTTGGTATATAAAAAGAGTGACTTTACACTTTTACTTACATTGTCAGGCGCTGAACTTTAAAAGACCTCCGTGTAAAGATATACATATATTATAATTATCTGTAATAAAAAAAGGTAACGTCATGAGAATACAAATGCTACTTAAGTGTCTTGTAGTATACATGTTAACAAAACAATTTACACTGAGAGAAACAAAACAGTAAACATTACCAGGTTTTAAATTTATTTTTCGTGATTACTATAAAATTGATAGTTATATTTACCAAGGTCGATATAGTTAATTTAACTAGAATATTATTTCATTTAATAAAAGTGAAAATTATCTAACATATCTTTCCTACATAAATTATATAATTAAACTGTCTATAATGCTGATTATTGCAACTTAAATTTCGATTATTATTACTGTAAAAATAAGGTTATATGCAGGTCAGTTGCTTTAATCAACGGATATTTTCCTCAACATACACATCATTTCTTGCTTTTTTTTTCTTTAAATTATTCAATTCTTTTTTCGATTTTAAACTACAGAACAGGTGTTACGTAACTTTTTCCATCGTCCGTCTCCAAACGAAACTATAACTTCCTCGACTAAATTTATTACGAAACTGCGAATGAAACATTGAAAGGAAAGCGATAAAAAGTATCACAGAAATATTATTGAATTGTAAATGAAGGAAATAATGATTACATGAAATAATATGTTTTCCAACAGGTATCGCCAAATATTTCCGGTTCAGTGCTGACGCTAAATGCGCCGGGAATGATGTCGATGTCCATCGATCTCGCGCGATTGCGAAGCAAAGGAAATTATTTTCGGACCGCCGTCTGGGGCATACCGGTGATTGCCTGCGATTGCGGCGAGGAGGCCGCACGGTGGCTGTCCCGTTTTCTTCTGCAGGATGACGTCGGACTCCGGATAGTTTATTATCCGTTAGATTATCCGACGCGGGAAAGAAGAGCAAGAGACAAACCGTTCCCGTTGATTGACAACACCGATACAGTAACAAATAACATTTTCTCATTCCTCGGCGATATACGATAAAATGCCGCCGATGAATCAAAACAATTCGCGATGCACTTTTGAAACGAAATAACTGTGTTTCTGTAAAATCAGAATTGTTGAACGAACAATGATCAAGAATTTGTCAAAGTAATGTGCATTGAGAATTGTATTATTTTACAAGTAATTAGAAGATAATTAACCTCCCCTAGTAAAAATCAAACATATATGGACATGTGTGTTTTTCTTAATAATTGATATAATATTCTAGCCAATTATGCTTTTAATCATTTCTAGATTTTTTTATAATCCATTAATCCATTAATTTATAATTTTTTTATAATCCATTTAACAACGAAGACAATCTAATTCTCTTATTGATAACTCTGATATTACGATTCACAGGGCATTTCTTTGCGATTATCGATAATTAATTATTCCAGACAATTTGCTATCCGACAAGTTGACACAAATTAGCGAAGTATCGTTAAGTAAAGCTCTCAACGGGGAAAATATTAGCGCATTCCTTTTCAATTCGCAAATTGTACCGGAGATCCGTTATGTTTTACAACACGGCGCGAATTTGTTATTTATGGACACGCGTTTATGAATTCGCGCGGCTATTCAAATGAGATCAGTCACCTTGAAGATACGGTAACTTTTACTTGGCATAACGAGCCTTTTTTAGGCGGAAAAAGTGTTATTAAATGTTAAAAAGAAAAGAAAAGAAAGAAAAAAAAAAAAAAAACTGGATCGATAATGCTATCGTTTGCGCGCGCCGCTGATATAGTTACAACTCGCGATGAATTATGGAACGCGCTAATTATGCGCGCTGGAACTTAATTGGGATCGAATTTGAATTTTTATGTAGCGTAATGGCAATGCGTGTCTCTTTTTCGCAGGGAGCTTACACGGACGAGACGAGTTTTTCGTTGATCAACGAGGCGTCGGTGGCGGATCTGAACAATCGGTTGGAGGAACCGGTTGCGCCGCAGCAGTTTCGGATGAATTTCGTAGTAAAAGGCGCGGAAGCTTACGAGGAGGACAACTGGGACTGGGTGAAAGTGGGTCAAGTCATTTTTCGAAATATCAGACCTTGCACGAGGTGTATTTTTACGACCGTCAATCCGGAAACTGGACAAAAGAATCCAAAAGTCGAACCGCTCAAGTCCTTAAAGGGGTACGATTTCCTCTGGCTTTTCACCGCGAGCTAATACTATCTTTTAATTTCTCTTAATCCGCAAGTGTTATTCAATTTAATGATTCTTCTTTTATGAAACGAGAAACCCGTTTTAGAAATGGATAAAATTTTCATTTCATGTTTTTTTCCTACAAACTGTGTATTGTTACTGTAAGAATGATTTCAAAATTTATTTTACGTTTACACTTACATATAAAGAAAGTTAAATCGTGTAAAGCTTTGCATTATATTATATGGAATAAAATTTAACCTTTTTTTATACACTCTTAGGTACCGTCAAATCCAGGATCCGAAAATACGTTCATTCGTAGGAGATAGTCCAGTTATGGGTATTCATTTGGGACTGAAGGGACCCGAAGGACACGTACGATTAGGTGATTCAATATATGTTGGTATTACTAAGGAAAATGAGAGTGTAAAGAAGCCTCCCTAGCTATACCGTTGGGGCTCCTGTGACAGTGATATCATTCTTCCGCAGAGCATGGATGACAGCAGTGTTGCAGGAGACGACTGTTAGAATTTACAAAAAAATTGTACCGACAGAAACGAATGAGTAAATCTCACTTAAATTTAGCAGAATAACTGTGCACTGTAAAAATGTAATATAGTTGCAGAATTGTATATAAAATATATTTAATTCTGTCTGAATTCTGTATCTTCGCTTTATTTTATTTGCAATTTTTTTGAGAAAGAAAATAGTAATTGCTTTTTTTTCTTATAATACATATAGTTTTTTCTTATAATGCATATAGCCATAAGGTATTTGATTAGAAGTAAATGTAAATTTAAATATTATATTTTTATTAAAAATGATTAGAATTTATAATGGCTCTGCTAAATTTGCAAGAAACTTTATTCATGCCTTTATCTGCGTAGATATGTCACTCTGCTTGCGTGTTAATTCTGTAAGTAAACCTCGCCAATGGAATGTTGTATTGATAAATGATTTTCTACACATGTTGTAACAATGGACATATTCAAAGCGAAAAAGATTTGATAATTCTTGAACGAATATATAAATAGTCATTTCAAGTAGCCTATAAAAGTACAATAATATATTTCAACGTAAAGAGATTCATAAGACTCGTTTGTATAAACTTTTCAATCGTTTTTAAGACATTAAAAATGTGGCAAAATAGAGATAATCAACTTGTAGAACAAGGATAAAAGACTGAGAGAAATATATAGAATATTTATTGAAACATATAAAGTATATTGTAAATTATATTCAATTCTTTTTCGAGTTTTGATAAGTGCTTAGAACGGTTATACAAAATTCCTGTAATATAAATTTTTATTATACTGTAAAAATATATGTTGTTACTTATTATTTATTTATAGACAATGGATACTTTTATTTATTAAAATAAACTGTTACATTTGTTTTCCTTTTTAATTTAATGTGCATAATTATTAACATTTGAATTTATACACGAGATAAATTATATTTAAATTTAAATCGCGTTTATTATAATTATATTATATAAGCAAGTTTCTTACATTTATACACAAGTTTTTATATTCTGTTACGTCCGCTTCCACAGTTTTTATCAAATTTTTATCACTGAAATATAATATGAGTTTCATATTATGAATTATATCGACAAAATATTATGAAATATAAATAGGATCTGCTATATCAGACTTCTGTAAAAAAACATTTCTTAATTGCGATTCTTATTATTTTCCCCGAGGAATAATGAATTTAGAAACAAAAATATAATTTTACAAATAGTGCATACATAATCTGGTACTAGTTGCAGGTGAAAAAGTAGTCTTTTTACAACTTTATTACAATAAAATTTATTTACACTACAAAATAACAAAGTATTAAGAAGTACATGTAAGAGCAATGGACAATGACACACAAAAGGGATTAATTTTGCGCTTCAAATGTCTATTCATCGCAGACACGTAACACGGAATAAGTCACACATAAATTGATGGAAATTTTATAGATAATGATTTTTCTTTTACAAAACAGTGACAGTTAATTGATTATCTAGACAAAATAGTAGTTATTCCATAATCTGAGTAACTATGAAACCAAGATCAAACACTTTAATTAATAAATAATAATAAAGCGACGACAGTAATTAACTTTTCGTTTACATTTTGTTCTTATCGACGTCAGTGGTTGCAATTGAGTAACTTCGCTATGGTACAGTCTCACAGGAACAAAAAAAATTATATGTCCCGCACTGGGAAAAGGAAACAGTAAGACCAAGAATGCAAATAATTATTCTGACTATGTACATAGTATTCATTGGAATGTGGATTTACTAATTACACCAACAAATGGTTACACGTTGACGGTTTTTTTTTTTTTCCCAAATCCAAATTTTGTTTCGTCATTGCGGCGTTTGACTTTTTCCTTTTTCCAGCGAACACTGAAAGCAGCTTTAATGCTCGTACGAAAATGATACATCATTTAGATGCGTCGCTTCTGAAGTGAAAGAGTTGGTCAAAGTTGTGTGCGAACGAGAAAAAAGGAAGAATCGGGCGAAAGGTGGTAATTATCGGTCTGGCACTGGCGGATCAGAAACGAGAAATACAAATACAAATACAAAATAGGATAGAATTGTAAAAAGTAGATAAGAGCAAGAAAGGGGTGGACTATTTACAAGTTTCAACTATGTTGCTTTCTAGTAGTTTTTCCGGCCGCTCGCGATTGCCTTCCGTGTAATTCAAGAATGAGCAGCAGGCTGACTGAAGTGTCTTCGGTCCTCGTAGTTTCGATTATCATTGATTTAAGATTTATATTACCCAAGTCCATGGAGCATTAGGCGCACAATTCGATCATTGTTTATTCCCCTTCCCTTAATTTAACTTTAATGGCAATACGCATAGATAAGAATAGAAAAGGACATCCTCGTATGATCAAAAGCGAATAACATTCTCCAGTCAAATTTCCGTTAGCCTTTTGATTCAACAACGTCGAACGAATTATACCCGTGACAAAATTTGACTGGAAAATGGTTCTCCAAATGGCAGTGTTTGGATTTGTTAGCATGGACAATTTTTCGGATATAGCAATCAGAAAGGGGTGACAGGTTTGCTTTGCTTTTCGATGACAGGAAGATGCGAGTCGTTCCAGGTCTATGGACAGGCTCAGATCATTCGATGTGATCCAGGATCCCGGGAACAAGGGACAACGCGTTGTCTGTCATACCCGTGGTCCTACGTGGTGGAACGACTGACTCGACTTAAGTCGAAAGTGAATCTCACTTGTTTATTTCGCCGCTTGTCTGCGCCGCATCCTTTCGGTCCTCAATCTAGTCTAGATGATGGAGGTTATCAATCGCGCCTTGAAGTTCACAATTCGTTCGCTGGTCGCTGCCAAGCGCTGCAATTCAAGGCAGTATCATGAAAATCGATGTTCTTACAGTAAAACTTGTGTACAATATAAATATTGTTAAAAGTGGGAATGTTCAGCACTTTTCAGCATTCTTTTCCACAAGTCTTATATCAAGCCTGTACTAACGGAAATTGAAACTTTACTGGTGTTAATTGGCAATAATTGTTCATACTCGTTACCGGGCACAAAACAAAATCGAAGCCACATTCTCTCTCCGTAAGGTGGTTAGTTAAACTTTTTGTACATTTTTACGGCAGTTAATTACAGTCCGTCAGACAACAAGTGTGACTGCGGATATCGTCATCTCCGCGGTGGATAGTAAAATGTGAAAGTTAATATTCTTCTTCGTCTTCGCGCGTTTCGTACGAGCGTTTAACAGTCCGCGGAACAATTTCACATACAAAAAACTAAGTATTTCTCTATGAATACAATTACATCGTTATAATAATGGATATTTGCGTAACGCGTGGATTTCGTGACTCAAACCAGCCTCGTGTCACTGAAAGTACTTTACCAAATTGTCGAAACAATTTCAAATATTGCGGATGTATACCAAGTCCAGATTATAAAACAAAAGAAAGAGAGGGAGAAGGTCCTATTGCGTGTCATATTTTCACAACATTAAAAAATATTTCTCTGTATGGTAAATCATAATATACTATATATATATATCAATAATATATTTGTTGAGTATGAAAAAATTCTTAATCTCCCAAAAATATATATTTTCGAAAACGCCACACAAAAATTACTATGTTAGCTTACCCTAATAGCAAGAAATATTCCAGAAATATTTGTAAAAAATATTCCTATGTCCGACTGGAATATTAAAGAAACATTAATCACCCAGGAGTACACCAGAAATATTCCGAACATTAGAATATTTCTTTGGTATATTCAGAATACTACTTTAAACGGATCGATATGATTTAGATTTTGGTCAAATCTTTGAGTTCGGAAGGCCGTTGTCGACTTGCATAAGCCGACCAGTGGACGGACTATTTCATAGAGAAAGTGCTGGACACTACTTTCCATTGATCCGGTAAGCACGGCATTACATAAATCATGACCACATCTCAGAGTGACCGGGCGTTCTCGTCATAATCTCGCGGGTCATTATTGAGACATCAAGTGCAAGCTCATTCTAAACACCTGGGGAATTTAGATTGTATTCTGGTTTTGACACAATTTAATGTCCTCTGACGTTCGTAAGCTTATGAATACGACGTTTATGATACTTTAAATGAATGTCGACACCGGCTAATCAAAGAACATATCAGCCAGTAGGATCTTGCGAGTGATCGTAATGTAATAAGAGGCTTTTGGCGAGATATAAATGAGCGCACCAATTTGCTACACTTTTATAACGAGCACAACTATGAAACGAAGAAAATTATTTACGTAATTTCCATCTACTCGTTCCATTATTATTGTGTTATTTCTCTTAAAGATTAATTTGTTGTTACATTTAATTCGTATGAACAAATTTAATGAGATTATTAAAAAAAAAGTAATAAGGATAGTTATTATCCTATGGAACATCTACAATTCTTCAAGATAAAGTCATTTTATGGCTTTTACGGTGCTGCGAATGATGTATTCGTAAGGATTGATTTAGAGACTATTGATTGTGTTAGCCGCTGAATTTGAAATGCTTATTATGTACGTGACTTTCTCGGATAAATTAATAAATATGTTTTATGTAAATAATTCGGTTCCACGTTTACAACAACTTTGACTCTAGACTTGATATATATTCACATTTCAATGTTATGCTGGTTTTTTGCTTATTTCAGTTAATGTTGCAATATATTAGACTTGTCGGGAGATCGGATTGATTCGTTAATATGTGAAAAATTAAAGGAAATAACCCGCCATTTAGTACTTATTAATAATAAAACGTTCATTTTTATGATACTCGAGTACTTTTAGTGAAAGTGTACGTGTAAAATAGAAACATTATTTTTTAATGTCTTATTACAAGAGTGATTACAAGAATGATTTAAGTGATTATAAAATATAATATTTATCAAAATAAAGCTTAAAAAGTATTTTAACGTATCGTAATCAACCAATATTACAAAAAAATCAAGTATAAAAAGATCCTTTCAATGGATTTTTATGTCGAAATGTGTGTGAAACTTATAAAGAATATAAAATGTTTTTTCGTCGCCAACGTATCATATTTGAATTCAGATATACGGAAAAAATAAACTAAGAAAATAAAAAAATGTTAAAACAATTCTTGTCCGAGACAAATTATGTTTCTATTCGAGTTTCGAACATTCGACCTTCGCGTTAGACTGGAAATAACCCAAGAACATTTTTTATATAGTGGCACATATGGCAAGCTATAAAAATTTGTTTTCATGGGAATATACTCTTTGCTGACTTTCGGATATTTTCAGTCATTGATATTAACAGATTGAAGAATATATAAAACATAATTCAACTTACAAGAATGAGATCCTGAATAAGGTTTGAGATTCCTCTATTGGCAATTACGAAAAGCCTGGTAACAGGTCCTGGTACTGCTTCCTGGGCAGGCGGGGCCGCTGGAGGTGCTCCAGGTGCCGCATGATCTGGTCCACTAGATGAGCTTCCGCTTCCGGCGACCAACTGCAAATACGCAACGAACAGGTTTTAGGCGTGTTGGGGTAGTTTCAAAGTCAGATACGGTGTTATGCGACAAAAGGCAGTGCAGGATAATCTGGAGGATGGCCAGGGTGTGTAAGTCTACTTTCGACTAGTCTTACTGGCGGCCAAACTGATTTATCAAGCTCATCGGGAAATCTTCACCGGTATTAAGTTACTTTACATTAGAAATTTACACCAAAACTTGTTTCTTATATTGTTAAAAGTTCCATTAATTCTAAACAAAGTAACTGGAATATCTGAATTCAAGTTACCAAAGTTTAAGCACTTTTTGGATCCAGACATTCGCGACTACTCGTTCATAATTGTGATTGTTCAAAATTTGAACGCGGTTCGAGTTGAGCTAAAGCTTGCACACCCTGAGCAAAACTAAATGGGGAACAAACAACAGTAAGTGGGCTCTCCACGTCCAGCTCCAGCGCTCCCGACACTACGGTGTATGTTTTTCTTAATCCATTGTCCTGACAAAATTAACTTGCTTTAGGACAATCATCGATCCTGCTGCTACAAAGTTGAGAATGTTTTTACCAACTTCTAACAAACGCACAGTACACATCCTAACTCCACATAAAGAGAGCGTGACTCGGTTAGGCCGAAATTTTGAAACAATGTGGTGGGATGCGCCAGAATGGTGCTCTCTTTACGTGGCACGACCTACGTTTATTCAAACGTTTCTCCGTTCCAAGTGCGATCGTGCCGTGCATGAGAAACGTCTTATGCCAACTACTCAATTCTACGGACAACTTGAACGACCGTTGTCTGATGTTTTATTCGCATGCAGAACACTATACAGCTATTAAATACTTGTATCGGCGAACTTTTATCCGCGAGATCCTCGCCAAGCAAATGTACAAAACGGATTCCTTAATCTACCGCAAGTACTCGGTCCAACTCAAATATCCTATTGGCCAATTCTTTCGTGTCAAATTCTGCGGCCAAAGGTACTCGCCGACTAATTCTACTTAATTTACAAAATCAAAGATCCTCTGTAAGGAAATCCGATTGAAACCGATTGAAATGACAGACCAGTTGTCAATGCACTTTATTTGTGCTTTTCCCTGTTGACATTGGAAATGACGTATATTGTTAGATCAAGCAAAAACAAGTGTAATGGTGTAAATTTTTGCACTATTTTATCAAGATACACCAAAATTCGTGATTGCTTGGTCTAGGAATATATTGTTACGAGTGGTACGATTCTTGTCCTTTGATTGAAATTTTAAACGGTTTCAATGGATTTAATTACAAACCGATTACAATAGCATGTGGTCGTGTATGTTTGTGGGTATGGTTGATGTGTTAAGTTTGCAACTGTGATGTCGATGTGTGGTTATTTCATTATATTGCATGATGGTATTATGTCAGCTAAACTACTCAGTGAATAAGATCATTGCGGTGCAAGATATCGGGATGAGTAACAATAAGATAATGAGATACAAAAGGGCATACTTGCGTCAGCCAAAAGTTTGTACTTTTAAACCCCTTATTGGTCTACTATAATTTTTTATGGGTCTACTTTTTTTTTTGTTTTATGTTTTTAAGTGAATAATGTCAGCGTTGCGTCGGGACCGTTGGCGGAGTGGAACGAGATTGGATGGAGATGCATTTAAAGCCGATGTATGTGCGGAAAGGGGATAAAATGTTAATGCTGGGAATGACGGAATCAGTGTTGCCAGATCTGCAGTTTTCGTCACAAATCTGCACAGACAAAAAGCATTGATTGAGTAGTGCAATATTCATATTACAATCTAAAAATATTTTTACAATTATAATTACACTCTGTACGTTTATTGGTACAGTCACAATTCGCACCTATAAATTTTTCATTCTCTTTTTTTTTCCTTTCTTTTTTTTTTTTTTTTTTTTTTTTTTTTTTTTTTTTTTTTTTTTTTTTTTTTTTTTTTTTTTTTTTTGATCGTTATTATTATTCTGTTATTATTTTTATTGTTTGCAGACATGCTATGTACACGCAGTAAAATTTCAGTGCAATAATAAATAAACGTTAAAACGACACTTTTGGGTGCCTCTTCTGACTTTGCTGGTGTCTCATATTTACAACAGTTATAATAGTTATTCGTTTCTGGCAACACGATGTATGATTAAAGTTAAATTGTTACAGGTGGTATGAAATAAGAAAGTTTATAAGAAATGATTAAGAAGATGAAGTTGTCGCACAGTGGCAGAAGTCAAGAGCAATTTTTCTCGTTAATGATTATTGGCAGAATATAAAACTTTTTAATTGATAGAAGTATAATTAATCGATATGAAATCTTTAATTGTAGATTAAAAAATAGGTAAATATAAAGTAAGTAAATAAAGTAAAAAAATAAATAAAACAAATGTAACTTTAAGACACGTGTTGTAATGAAGTGCACGAGTTGATTTAATAAATTATTAATACATTTATTACGTTACTCATGAGGATTCATAAAAAGTGAAATTGAAAACACGGTGTCAGAAAAAGAGCAGGGACACTGAAGAGTGAAGTGAAGTTTTTTGTTGTCACCATCACGATGATCTTGTTAAATAGCAAGCATATTGTAAGAAATGGCGTTACGCTTTTTTTTTAGAATAAGCATTAGCGATGTAGCTTTGAATTAATTAATGATACAGAAAATGTGAAGCAGATTTATCTGAGTTGTCAAATAATTCAATAAATTACGGACTCGCAAGCAAAAAATACGTCTTTTTTATACAATTCGAGATACTACACAATCACGTTTTTCTCTCTACGTTTTAAGGTCTACTTTATGGTGAAACTGTTTACAAAGTGATTCATACTCAATTACGATTGAAATTACAAAAAATTAGATCGAACATAAAAAACTATGATCATTTTTCTCTTTTCTCTTTACATATGAAAAATCAACATTAACATAAATCAAAACAACCGTGATAATAAAACATATATTTATGAAGCGTAAAGAAAGGCGCTTGAAAGCATAGTTTACTATTATAGTACGTAAGTATAAATAAATAATCCTCAAAGTGCCTTAGGTGTCAGAAGCGAGAAGATAATATTTAATATAAGCGTACTTATGTGGACATTGTTTACGACATTGCAGTGTTGAAGTGACAACTAATCTAGCAAATAACAAGCGTTATTGATGAAGTATTGTTTCGATACTTTAATTTTTAATAGGACCAGTGATTTATTTATTTCAAAAGTATCGTTAATTATAACAAATATGATTTATTAATTAAATGCAAAAAGTATTGTAAACAATTTGCAATATACTGTTGCATATAAATAATAATAATTAAAATAAATATTACATGTATATTGTGAAATAGTATGAGTTATGGATTGAACTGTTGAAAGTTAACGATAGCAGTTATTTATTGTTTCAAAAAGATTAAAAAATATTCGAGTGTTAATAATATACTGTGAAAATAATAATATCTTTATGATCTCTTGCTCGAAAAATTAATTCATTCAATAACTTTGATATAAAAACTTCACCTCCATTGTCGATAATTAAACAGAGTGTAAGTGATGATTGCATTGAGAAAAATATGACCGAAAAAATGAGCGTTTTTAACTGTGAAACAGAAATTTTTCCTACTGAAAAACGAATATAGATGTGCAAAACAGTTAAATACAGTTAAATACATCTTTTCTGTCACATTTTTCTCAGTGTATATGACGATGGAGTCTGATATGAAACAAGTGCGGAGAACTAAGAGATGATAGAAGATGATGATGAAGAGTGTGAGCGTCGAAAGCACAATGATCCACATAAAGAGATAGAGTGATTATGATGAGAGATTGTCAGTTTTCGATAGGACTGGCGTACCGGTGGTTTCGGGCTGGCTCCACCAGGGGCGGCTGGGGCAGCGGCGGTGTGAGCAGCAGCGGCGGTAGGTGGGGCGGGGGGACCCACATCGCGAGACGCGCTCAGGCCCAGCCCGAGACTCTGTGTACCGGCTACCACACGGTAAACCGTGCCTGCTGCTCTTGCCGCCCCGTCGGCTGCTTGCTAAGGAGAGACACACACACAGAGCTCATTTTTAATCGCTGCACTTCAATTTCGCTATTCATAACGCTAGCCATTCTTTCGCTTCGTTTACTTTGCCTCGTTTGCTCCCTTTTTGCTGGCATGTGAACATTCTCCGCCCGACACATTTTCTCTATTATCACAGTCCATTATACACTTGCCGTTTGAAAAAGTAAAAGTAAACTCATTTGTGGTAATTTTGAAAAACAAGAACAACCAAAAGGAGGAGTGCGTTTTAAGTAAGCGGGGATGATATTTAGTTACAATTGATTATATAATTATATGCGGAAGTTAATGAATTTCCATCGAGTTACTGATCGAAGATGCATTTTCTAAATGTATAATGAACTTTTCATCGCAAATAACTGTCATTATGTTGAACTTATCGTAAATGTATATTAGATAATTTTACAGTGTGTAGATTGACTTAGATACTAAATATGTACACGTGAGGCAAATGACAGTTATTTGTTCATAATAAAATGTAATGGGATTAATATAAATGTTAGAAGGACGTGCCATTTGTTGGTTAAATATTTGTGTAACCTGGAGATAAGATGATGTCTCCCAGAGGGTGTTAATTTCATAGAGATGATTATGAATAATTTATTTTATTAATTTATTATTTAAGGTAACTTAATTGGTTGTAACTTTACCATTTACGATGAAGTGGTCACTGCAAAAATTGGCACTTTATAACATTTCGTTATTGTACAGTATTTATGGTTGAACATTTAAATAATAACGAAGTAAAATATTTTATTTATTAAATTTGGCATTATATAAGGAAATATTTATAAATACTAACAAATTTTATTCTCAATTTGTTATTTATTATTAATTGACATTTCATTTTGTTTTATCAAACTATTAGCTGATATTTTTTTAAATTATCAACATTTATTATACACCATCTGAAAATAGTTTAATTATTGGTTAGCTGCTATTAACATTAAATAAACTGACTGTTTCAAGTACTACTTATTATGGCAAATAATACGTGTTATAGATAACACTGATCAAGACGATGATGCAAAAATCTAAAATTAAAACAAACATATCCTTGAATTAAACCATTTCACAGAAGAACTGTACGGAAAAAGTGATTAAAAAAAATAATGTAGTAGATGCTAAATGTCGGACAAAGTACGACCTTATATTATGTATAAATAAATAAATCTCGTAACAAATTTTTCAAATGGATATCCAAGCGAATCCAATTTGATTAAAATAACGAAAAAAATATTTTAACTGAAATGGAAATTAATATTACTGAACTTAAGCACGAAAGTGAGAAACAAGTCCAACATACGTCAGCATATTAAATATTCAAAAATTAATCAAAGCTAGGTTACACAAATATATATAATTAAAAAAAATGGGCTTTATATTATTGATTAAATTTTACAAGTTTATAAAAATAGTACTATAGAAATGTTGTTGTTATAGTTGAACGCAATGAACATAAATCAATTCATTTTTTTTTTTTTTTTTTTTTTTATTTAAATAAGAATTATTTTTTCTGTTCTTATATTCTTTTAATAAATACAAGACTTTTGCCTTCTTTCTCTTTTGTGATGTCATAAGTAAATTATGTTCGACTTCCTCCGGGCCAAACTTTCTAAGACCAAACAACGAATTCGTAAAATTATAGTTGAAGTAACTCGAATTCAAGGAATTTACGTATTTCTTTTCCTCAAATTTAATTTCATTTTTAACTAAAAGACATTTTCAAAATGGTATCATTATTTTTAATGATATTCATAAACGACATAAAAGTATGACTACGAAATCAGTCGAGTGGACCACAATTTTATTGACAATTTCGGGCAAAGAGATCAATTTTTGAACGCTCAGTCACTATTTCTGTTTTGGTACCTGATAACGTTAATAAATAAACTATAAATAACCGAAAAAACGGATAAATGCATAAATAAATACATAAAACATTATGACAAAGAACGGACGTTTTGTAATGCTCCAAATGAAAGTCTGCTAATTCACATAAAAAGCAAATATTTACGAACGACTTATCAACGGCGCTTTTCGAAATGCGATTATTCAATAAACGTCAGGGTAAAAAAAATTTATTGACACTCTCGGAATGATCTCAAATTGGAATTATGTAATTTGCATATTTTCATACTTCCACATCACATTAAGTCGTAATACTTTCCATTTTACCACCATAAAGTTTACGGCAACAATTCAAAACGATCATTCCTGCCAATTTTTAATTTTAATACTTTTTTGTCCGCTAAAAATAAGTGATATGATTTCAATCGCAAACTTCCTAAAGCCTCGTAACAAACGCTTAATCTCCTTTCCACGGACAATTTCGTTCGTTGAACAGTGCGTATGTGACGGGATAGAGCATTCCAATTCAGTTCACTGAATTTTACATAATAATTTGTTAATTAAATAACTATTTATACGGCGAGTTGTGGAGTGCAACGAGCGCAATAAAAATAGCGAGGGTCACGACGGGTTCAGACTCATTGGAATAATCGCATAACTTAAGTCATAAAATTACCGTTCCCGATTTCGTATAAAATCCGCGATCGCCCTTTTTTTATCGCAACGTGTCGGTCAAGAATGCGCGCGCTTTTTCAAATAATTGCCATTAAATTATCGATCGCGGCGGGGAAGTTTTGTAACGCCGCGATTTTTATCGGCGGCGCGCGGTTCGATGACTTTTACTTGGCGAAAATTTTCATTAATCATAGACAAATGAGCCCCGACACACGTGATCGACCGTGGGATCGCGTCATGACGAATTGATTGCGGATCGAATTTTTCTTTTTTTTTTTCTTTTTGTGGCTTCCAACCAGGCGCCCTTGCGACCGGACTAATACTCGCCTTTTACTAGGACGAATGTCTTTTGCGCGCGTATATGCAGTTGCAATGGTTGTTCCAGCCGTCTGAACATGCATTGCAATTACAAATAGTCGCGATCCATGCAACCGCAGTCTGTCCGGCAAATCACCTGAATACAGATTCCCAGTATTAATTGTTTCCTACGTTACCACTGCTTTTATCTTTTTGTATCATTATTAAAAGCTTTGTCAAGGTAAATGCTTCATTAAGCCAAGAAATAAAAAATCTTTATTTAAAACATCACACGATCATTGTGTAAATACATTTGTAATAATCTTCATTTATATATTTCACTTTAAAGGAAGACTTTACAAATGCGTTAAAAATTTCAACATATAACGAAATTCTTCACGAAGAGAGAGTAACTTTCAGTGTGTGCTGCCACTTCCGCAAAAGGAAGTATAACATTAATCGGAACGTTATGAAACGCGCGGAATAATATGCTTTAGATACTCGAACGATTCTGATAATGCGTCTTATTGTTCGCGTGGAGTACTTTTGTTAGTTATAATTGAAGGTAATCATTTTGGAAAATTCTTTTTTCACAGTGGACCTTCTGACAGATTTATTTCTCCTGGGAGAACCTTGAATTTCTCGGCGTCTATAATTTTGGCGAACGTAATAATTTACGTATTATATGACTGTAGCCTCTCAGCAATTCGGGCTAAAGCTAAGAAATTAATCGAATTATCGTGGTACACTAAATCAAATATCATTTAACTTCATTCCTTCTGAAATGTTTCTAGAAAAGTGGATTTCTTTTTATATTATTAACTGAACCTTAACAAACTATTTTTAATTGTATGCAATCGTTGTTTCAAGATTAATGCATATTATTTTTGAAATATTATTTTGTAATTTACTTTACGTGCATTAGGTTAGGTTAATAATACAAAAAAAAAAACACATTGGTTTTTGTTAATATTCACATTTGTTGGTGAGTTTGTATTAACGAACTTACCCTGATAATGTCAAAAAGGAAATTTCCGGAACCCGCGCCACTTCCGCCTCCCGAACCTGCGGAGGCGCCGAAACCGAAATTCAGGAACCTCTTGTTTCTATTTTCATCGTCTCCCGTTTCCTCGATGTCGTCCAACGGGGTCAGTTCTGGCTCGGTCGCTTCGTTGGCGACTTGATTAGGCTCGTCGTCAAACTGCACGCGAACCTCGTTGTTTTGCGACTCCGAACCGCCGATCTCGGTTATGTGATTTTCTGACTCGGGATTCACATCCTGCACATGAAAAGATTTTTTATAAAGAAATATACTTACATCGAGGTAAATTTATTTTTAAAAATAAAGTTACAAAAAAAAGAATTATATTGAAAACATTTAATTGTACTGGAAAATGAAAAGTTTACAAAAAACAAAATGTAAACATTATTATTTTTGTTTCATTAATTTGACCTTCCAAATATTTACAAACATTGTTTTTTGCTGTACTGAATTTTAAAAATGTTTCATTCTTCAAGTCCATAAACATTTAATATAAAATTATTAATCATATTTATAAGTCAATGCTGGAGCTATATTTTAAAGAACAATTAAATTTATTATCATTAAAAGCAATAGAAGATAATAAGTAATTGCTTTCGTGAGTATTCAATGGTATCGTTTAAATTTAACTTTCCCTCGCAACGTTTTTCTTTAGTTTTTCCTTTACTTTTGCTTTGTTTAATTATTAATCGTTATAGATAAATCAAATATATTATTACTTTTAATTCCAATAAACCATGAAAATAACAATGCCAATTTTCATCAAAGAAAATTTCGAGCAAAAGTTTCTTGACATTTTCCTAGATCATAAAACACTTTCGACATTGTGCGCCGTGATATAAAAATGATTTCAAAAGACCTTTTGGCCACTTATTACTCAAAGTACAAGAATAATTTCGTAGCTTCTTCAACAAAGAACGCGAACAGTTGTGTGCGCCGGTTTTACGTATTCGTCGACAATTTTCTAATTTCAAAACTAAAGAACTGCAAACTGCTGGAGAAAGCGAACTGTAACATTTTTAACATCAGTATTAAATAAAATATGACGGTTGAATTTATCATCCGTAAAGCATCTTTTTTTTTGGCCATCGACGATTAACGTAATTGCAAAAAAAAAAAAAAAAAGAAAAAAAAGTTTCATGTTTCGTAAAATTGGTCTGCAACTGTGCTTTATGTAATTAAAGTTTGTGTAATTAATTGCGCGAATTTCAGCATTGCAGAATCAAAACAAACAAACAAACATACGTTGGATGTATTGTCTAGGTGTCAATAACTGGAATTACGTTCTCGATAAAATTACACTTTACGTACGGATTTTACAATGAAAGACATTATAAAAGAACTCGTCGAAAAATGGACAGTGAAAGGACGCAATTAACGTCGATAACATCTGAAACTGACGATTGTTAAAAGTTCAATAGAAAGCAATACAATTACCTGATGATTGCAATCGGTTCAATAGTTTACAATGTTACTAATATGATCGATTAATTGGTATAATACTAGATTTATTTGTACACATAAAATTACAAAGTCATAACAGTGACATATATATGTATATGTATATATCTTCAATACAAATATATTAAATACAATTGTTATGTATATATATTTGTTTTATATTGTCTATATTTAGTGGAGAATATATTAAGTATCTGTATCAAGATTAAATGGCAAATATAAAATAAGAGAAAACTTGTTTTCTTGCATAATCAAAATACGATGCTGAAAATTAGTCACGGACTGATATAATGTTCGATGATTCAATGAAACAGTTAATAATAGTGGATGATTAAAATTGACACGAGAATAATATAATACACACCGTATCAAAGTAGTTAATGACACGAAATATTAGTATGCCACTCTTGGGTATGGCTTATCGTTTGATTGCTCGTACCTAAGATATTTTGATTGGAAATTTATGGCAAGATTATGGCAATTGGAGGAGAAAAACTTGCTGTATGGAGGCACTTCTGAATGAATGAAAGTAAGCATTAGTTTAAAGAAAAGAATGTCGATGACAAGCTGAATTGTATTAAGTAAAAGATCCGAACGAAACGAGATTTGATCGACAAATGGGAAAGAAGTAAATTGAAGAAAAACACAGAATTGAGATAGCAGATGGTTGATCTTCCGTGATTGTCTTGAAAGCACGGATAAAAACGCATGAAGAATGTACAGAAAATTTAGATTGCACCAGATTTAACCTGTGGTGACTACGAGAAAAATTTGACTAGCTACTCTGGTAGGGCAATAGAACTGATCAAAATTTGATCAACATTTTCATTACTGGCAATACTGATTTTTGCCAACTTTTGGTTAAATTAAAACCACGCTTGAAACTAAATCATCTTTACAAAAAGATTATAAATTATAAAATTCTAATTTTCACATTCTAAAGCTTTGGTCTAGAAATTGTCTAATTATTTATATTTCTAAGCAGTTAAATATTAAACTAACTATTTCCCATATTTACAAGAAAATAAACAAGCAACAGCTCGGTGTGTGGTTTCTTCCCCGAATTAATGACTAAATTTACCGTTTCCAATCATAACCACACTTTCCAATTATTACCAGAGTAACTTTTAGGATTGAACATCTAATGAGAAGGCATTAAATGGAATCCCTGAAACGAAGAGGAAGACGTCGTTAACATGGCCCGAGTTTTCTCCGAGAATGTCGTAAAAATGTTGAACAGCCGATGAAAAAAAAAAAACAAAAAACAAATTTAAAACAAGATGGTCGAAAATTTCACTAGTTTAGATTTAGAACAGTGGAAGGTTAAACGTCGTTATCGGAGGATGGTGGGGCGGTGCTTGCGCCCGCGGTGTCCTGCCGGTCGTCCTCATCCTCATCCGGCGGGAAGGTCGGCAGCGCGACCTTTACTCTGGCGCCGCTATTGGACACGGACGAGCTGAAGTCGTCGTTGTCATCGTTACCAAAAGTGTCGTCGTCGTCGTCGAAAGGCGACGCGACCGTAACGGTGGTGCCGTCTTCGTCGCTGCTGCTCTTTTGACCGTTCATACCGCCCAGTCCGCCGCCGTTTTGATTCAGGACACTGCGGAGAACGACGGGCCCGAGGACACGGATGACCTCCGTCGCGATCATGTTCACCTTTTGTTCGATCATCTAGAAAATAACGGGCCCTTCTCACTCTTTGCCTTTTCTTTTTCTTTTCTTTTTCTTTACCAACTGTTTCACTTTGGGATGGCTGTTCACTATGCCGAACAGAGCAGGATGCAGGATTCAGCAGAGTTTCGGCCAATGGAATCGAGTGATGGCGGATGTGCGAACTGAGATGAAACTTTGGGGGGAAGGGGAAAGTTGATGTCCAGATTCGATCCAAATTTGGGTGACAATTGTAAAGGTTTATAAATTTTGAATTTTGATTGCTGGACTGGACTGATCTAGTTTTCCCGAGAGGTAGGCGAGATGTAAAGAAATTGTGGTGGATTAATTTACGAGGGGATACGGTTTGCTTTTAATTTTTAACTGGAGTGAAGAAATTACGTTGAAATTCGAGCATTTATATGAGATAATCTGCTTAAAAATTGCCGTCAGTGCCATAATTTTAATCCAATGTAATTTACCTGTAGGATGAAAAAAGGAGGTACACGTCGTAGCAGGATTTGTGGAATTGCCAAGTTTTATTTACGGGGCAACCGATTTTACCACAATTGCCACGGTGTTCGCCACAGGTGTTACTAACATTTTTTCCAATAAAATATTAATTTGAACGGGACAACTCACTCTTTATTTATTGGATATTTCATAACTAAATTTCTTTTCAGAAAGATGCATATTATCATGAAACCTAGAAAATACAAATTTACTAAATATTATAAAATTATAAACGGAATTGCGCCTAGAATACAATTATTTTCAGACAATTTAAAACTATTTGGTTGAAGAAAGAATTTATCTTTATGTCTACTTGAGAAACTAACATATTTATTGTAGAAAACAAATTACTCGATTCTCAAAACATTGCAACTTTCTTGATTCAAGAAAGTTACAGCTTCGGTCGCAGACTTTTATGTATCATCCAAGTGAATATACAACCTCAAAATTAATTCACTAATTTGGAAATTAATAAAAATAAAAGAAAAACTTGTGATACAAGGATATTCTTTTCAAATATAATGAGATATATTTCTATTAGCTTTCAAATATTTTTATACATTTATTTACATGTTTAATGGATCTATCAAGTATATTTTAATTATGCTTTAAACTTAAAATTTCCTGAACATATAATTCATGATACTTAACACTAAATATTTATTTTCCATAGAGCAACCGTAAAGATAAATATTTATTATCAATAACATTTTCTCCAAATGAGGATTAAAGTAATCAATTTTTGGATTAAAAATTGTAATCTCAAGATATTTCAAACTGATGTTACTTTCTCAGTTAGTACTCTGAATTAGTGGGCAATTTTAATCGTAATTGTTATATTCCGTAAATATTATGAAAACACTCGGAATTATATGAAGACCTAGTAGAGAAATCGCGTAAAAGTCCGATAAAATTTTAACCACATTTGAAACGCGAACTTAATCACATTGCCACATCCAAAACAGGTTTAAATGTTGCACGTACTGGATTTTAAATCAGGCCGGGATGAAAAATGTGACACATTGTGTCTACTTCGAACTTGTAATGATCTTTATTTGGTCTTTACTTTATTTTCGCGTGTTTCTCATTATTTTGAAAAAAAAAAAAAAAGATGGTAATTAATTTTTTAATCGAAAGTGTAAAACTTGAAAATAATGATTCATAAAAATATTCAGAAATATACTGCCCATGAAACACGAATAAAATAAAGTAAATAAAAAGAGAATGAAATAAAACATATTTTTCGAATGAAAGTTGAGATATTTAAACAACAAGTATTAATTCAGTATAAATGCGAATCTTGAATTATTTATTTATTCCGCGTTTCAAATTACACGTTGCAATCTTCTTCTCTACACTTGATTTTCTACTCTGGGTATCGTTTGCATGTTGATTTTGATTTGAAACACTCGCCTATATATATATATATATATATATATATGTGTGTGTGTGTGTGTGTGTGTGTATATATTTGTCGTATACTTTCTTTAATTTAAAATAATAATTCCACTAGTTGTAAAAGGTACGGGCAGAAAACGACTTTTGTATAATTATTCGGATTTACATGCATAATATCTACAAAAAAATTTTTTAACGCTTAACACACGTGCTGGGTTAAAGATTAACGTTGACCGACTTATACAAGTAAATTTATTCTCTTAGAATAATAATAATAATAATAGTAACAATAAATAAAAAATAAGATTCAACTAACAATTATTTTCGCTATTCACATATAAAAATAATGTTACGAGAAATGTCGAAAAAAAAGTAAAGAAATCAAAAAAAAATACCGCGAATGAAAAAGATTAAAAAAATCTGTAGGTCGAGCTTTTAAGGTCAATGTTTGAAGACTTGCGAAATGCTCATACGCTTCGCGAATATACGAAGCTTGGTTGTGAGTAACAGCGATTGTGTGTAATCGTTCTCCCTATCAGAATCGATTTCATTGGCGAGTCACGAACGCTCGCTTCATTGATGCTACTTTTGTTTTTCAAGGCAATTTTAACGAACGTATAGGAAACAACCAAGGAAAACGAGTGCACGTACGTTATAAAATAATTGAGACGCGCGGGATGACTGACGGAAACATGAAGATTAGCCGCGATCGTTCGACCTGATTGCAATGCAAACAATCATAAACTTTACTGTATAATACACTATACTTAAGGTAAAAATGATTTTATTAGTCGGACAGTAATTTATGCGTCAGAGGAAAGTAATAAATATTAAATTTGTCAGTGGCGAAGCTAAAATTAAATGCAATTTAAAGGAAAAGTATAAGATTTAACATTATTATATAAAGCATTAAAAACTAACGAAAATTTTCGCTTTTCGTGCAATTTATATTATGCAGATTAATTGAGGAACTCGAATCAAAAGCTAAAATATAACGTGAAACAATATTCATTATTCAGATTTTACAATGTAAAATTGCGCGATTTCGCAAGAGCCACTGAATGCGCTGAATTTCTCTATTACATTTATGTTAATTAATTGGCAACGTTAACGCCCGACTACTTTCTTGCGGTACGGAGTGATACGAAAATATCATACAAAGTCACGTCTTCGTTTGGAACCTCCTAGCAGCTTACTATTTATATGCCGGTTCGGTAATTTAGCTCGCGCGCGCACTCGGAAGAGGTGCCGTCGATTATCACGTATCCCTTCCGTAAAGTTTCGTAACAGAAGATGCCACGCGTTATCCGGCGGATCTGCCGCGTTCGGCCCCGGGCGTAACAAGATCGCGTGGCGAGCCAGTGAGCGAAGCGCTCGCGGAATTTATGTTACCGAGTGTTGAGATCACCACTTTCTTGCCAAGCATCCCGGACTAATCGATGCATTTCAATTTCGTTTATGCATCCAATTTTGTGCGCTTATCAAAGTGCAATGTACGAGTTGAATTAATGTAACTTTTAACTGTTTCGCATTTATTACAACACGTACAATTTGCGAGACTTTTATATTAAAGTACAGATCATAATTAGTATGAAATTGTTGCGTACTTTCATTTTAATTTATGTAACAATAAAAATTAATCTTTTTTTTTTATTCAGATGTTACTGAGATTCTTTCCCATTGAGGGATCAGGATTCCAACATTAAGGAAAGAAAATTTTCCGAGATCATTGTTAATTTGAAAATTTTTATAGTTTAAAAAAAGTTATCAGTCACGTTTCAATTATAAGAGGTAGTAAAGTTCACGAAACCGTGATTTAATGTTACATCAACCGTAAATTTTTATTATGAAATAATGTGAATTAAATATTGATAGCAATGACATTGTATTAAAGTTATATTAATGTTATGTAAATTTTGACATGAATTTAATGTAAAGGGAAAAAATGAAGAAAAAGATACAATTTTATTTGTACACACAAAGATAAATATAAAATACATTGTGTACTTTTTTATCAATTTAACTATTGAAATTGATAAATAACTGATATGATAATTCCTTTAAAAATAATTTTTGAAAATTTAAACTTTAAAAATGAATTAAAAATTATGTTGATATAAGCTTAATGCTTACGTGCCTGACGAATGTAACTGAAATTATATTTTAAAATTAAAGATCAGTAAGTGTTCGAAAAAGATCGTAGTGAAACAGAATATGAGAATTTAATATGTAGTTACTATGTTAATGATACAGTTACATTACAAAATATTGGTGCATTTATAATTTCATGTAATGAAAAAAAATAAAAATAATGTTTTCCGTCTTACCATATGGCATGTAAATTTATTAGTTTTCAGTTTCACATTATTTTTACTGTATAAAAAATAGCCATTAATAAATATATTCATTATCTCTCGTTAATATAAATTATTGATCTTCATAATTTAGCTGATAAATAACTAATTTCACGATTCACTTCTTTATATATAAATCCTTAACACGTTATTTTCAGATAATAAATATCAACATAACTAACATAAATCTTTATTTTAAATGGATTTTAGAATTAAGCTCATTCACGATTGCTTTCACGATTCACACTAAGTAATATATATTTTTCCGTATAATATATATCATTAACTTCAATTGTATAAATATACTAATTCAATTCCGTATCCACTTATTAATGTAATATTTTCACTCGTAAATTTTTCGATTTATGTTTACTATTTACATTATGCAATTCATAATATAAAAATATCAAATTCCATCCCATATCTAAAGTGCAAAATTATGAAACAATTCCTAATGGTATACGTACAAGAATAACATTATTTTCCTGATCATACGTATAATCAGAATACAAAATTATATCATTTATTTAATATTTCCAAACCTGCATCTTTGTCAAAGTAAATCTCCAGTCTTGCTATGTATGTTAAAATTTAACTTGACATTAAATATTGTTACAATGCGACGATAGTCAAGCGTAAAAATTTTACGAAACCATAAACAAACGATACTGATACCGCAATGGTAAATTTAATATTATTACACAATCCACACCGCAAAAATTACGGTCGTACAGCCGTACAGCAAATGGTCTGATTGTACCGAGGTGAACTTGGAAAGAAGTGATCATGAGAATGGTAATTCGACGAAATAACGAGATGGTAATTTGGATGCCGGACGGTACTCGGAGGCTAACGATGAAGATCGGCCGATCCTGATCCTGATTAAATCATCGGGGATTGCTCACCTTTGATATATCCGGGAAAAGTTGGCGCAGTATACCGATCGTTCTTTTATCCCTGAGGGCCATGTCGTTCTCACTTTCGGCCACCATGAGTCGATCGAGGGTCTGAAAAAATGTCTTTAGTTTTGGCCCTCTAGTTTCTAAACCGCGTCACGGGATTCCGTCCTGTGGGACCCCTCCTCTCGTTCTCTATCATTCTACCATATGGAACCCCTATGCCTAACATTTACATGGTTCTAACGTACGATCCACTACGTGTTCTGATGGTTTACTCTATTTCTTCCTTTCTACTGTCATTATGACCAATGAATAGTGCAACGACACTCCTTCTTTTTGCCGATCTGTTAGTTTTAGATTTCATGTGTCGCATGCTGTTATTTGGTACCATTAGTGATTGCTGCACTGAGAAAAAAGTTGTATTTAGAATTACCATACCTACTGGCGTTGGAAGGATATTGTATACAGTGTCTGCTATTTTACCCTACCATATTGCAGTAAAATTTTATGTATGATATAGGAAAATTTTATATTCAGTATGGTAATAATGACCATAAATCGTCGTAACTTTACAAGATTATATAAAAAACATTGCTATACCATATAAAAAATATTATTATGTTGGTATAGTATAAATAATTATCATAGACAATATACCTTCAAACGACAGAAGGTACAATCATTTTTATTATAACTTTTTTTTGCCTCAGTGTGGGGTATTGAACTTTTGACAATCTTCCAAATCATATTACAATTGGATTTTGAACATCCTTGGTCTATTTGCGCAATTGCAACACCTGTCTAATATTAATTCGATCTTATGAAACTATTCGTACCGTTGAAAAACGGTCATAGCGTGAAATATTGAAGCATTGATTGACGGCTTTGGAACTGACCTTTCTATCACCTGTTACCCGAACTTTCAATGGGATCATAAATTAATTATATTATCAATTTTTTTTTTTTTTTTTATAATACAGATAGGTATAGATCATTCGAAGGCTGAAAGTGTAAAGCATTGAATCGTATTACGCAGTCATCTTCTTAAACCATTTTATTAGCATGTCGGAACAAATCTATCGGAACAGAAACTGTCGATTTTCCTTTTCATCTCGCTGATTGCGATTTATTTGCACGCGACGTGGGGGGAGGGGAAAAAAACCCCGTGAAAATTCTCCGACTTTGTTGGTTTATTCTTCGGTCAGTCATTAAGCAAATCGGGTGGAGCTCAGCCGTAACACATTTTGCAACGATCGCATAAAATCGCCAATAAGCTAACCTAGCCAGATGTAATGGTCACCGAATGGATAGCGAACCGAAAGTTGCTTAACTCGTATACGCGTCACGGTCCACTTTCCCTTAAACGTCACTCGCGCTCGCGCATATATGAAGCAAGTTTACGAGATAATGCTTTTATTATTTGATAGCAATATGTGCATTTATTCGGGAATCTAAGAGCCGATGAAGAAATGTAAAGTTTTACAACCCGAGAGAAACTGCACCGGGTCTGATCAAAATTCATTTCCAACCTCCATTGTTCTTTTCTCTGGCATATTGTTATTGGTTGCTCGAACGCGTTTCATTGGACCTGAACGTTTCATGTTTCAATAGATTTAATACAATCTAATGCTACATTTAATCGTGTCTGATTAAATTTACTCCACGTGTTTACAAACAGATGTTTAAGATTCTATTGAATATGTTCAATAAAATATATTAATGAATAAAAGGAGGAATATAAATTTTGGTCTGACCAATTGCAAAATATATTTTCCCAGTTGTATAGAGTATTTCATTAATAATAAAGAGAGCAATTTTTTCGCAAAAAAGAATTTTCTAATTGCAATCGTTGAAAGAAATCGCACGCCAAATATTACACAATGACGATTTGTGACCTGTACGTGGTTTCTAACGTTTCTAACTCATATTTGATCTCAAGTGCGAACTAATTAAATGTACTTATAGAAAACGGATTTCTTCGTTAGAACAACATCAAATCTGTTCATTAATTCCGCAAAGTGAAACAAATATTTTTCCGCGGAAACAAGAATGAATAATAAATTGACGTGGGAAAAATTTAGCTTAGATCATCAATAGTTAAGAGCAAAATGATGACGTTGAATGTAAGCCGAGATAAAAGTGTGATTTCTACTAATTATTCAGGTGCTTTGACTAACGTTCAGTCGTTTAAACTGAACGATAAGTAAAACTAGCTGAAAAGTTACTTTACAGATTTATCTCGTTTTTTTAACTGTACCAGCAATTATTTATTTTTCTAACAATGTTCTGATGTTTTGTAAGTTTTTGTAGTTTAATCGGTTCTAATTCGAAGAATTGAAAATTATAATATAAATTGCCGTTGAAGTGTTACGCCGATGCTATATAACATTGAATTATAGAGAATTGTTCTTGACTTATTATATATCATTAAAACCGCACGAATGTCATTTCTTGTTTGATTCGAACATCTTGATTGTAATTGTTGGTTGTTGGTGTGTCACGAACTCGCATGTGCAAAACCGCACAGTGATCGACAGACGACTGTCCCTTTTCTTCGTTACCCGGTAGCATAATTGTTTGCCTTTAAGGTCACGGAATAACAGACAATAATCTAACGTAATTTTCGGTGGCACAGTTTCTTTCCACAACTGTCAATCTGTTTAAATCTAATTTAAGACAAACATTTCTAATTCTCGGTTAATTATTACTTTTAAATTTCTTCAAAAACGTCTAGAAATTCTTTTTTATATTAATTATTTAAGTGTGGTGATAGTAGCTATATTGTATAGTTAAAGCAACAAGATCATATAGTTATAATTACCATGCGTTGTAATTACACTAACTGATCCAATACAGTAGAAATAACTGCATGTCTTAGTTAAAAAAAATATTATCTCAGTTAAGGTAACCTTGGTAAAGATAACTAATAATTTCATGGTTATCACGAAAACTACCTGTGCAAACCTGGTTACGTTTATCCAATCTTTTCTCTCTGCGCATACTTATCCAGCATCAATAATCTAATTTGACTTTTAATCGCGCTATTTTGCGCCGTAAAGATGTCTCCTCAATTTCAACTTTTCCAATTTGCAATTAAATGGATGATTATCTTGATTAATCCCAAGGTTGTAAACAAATTTCGCTTTTGTCCGTCGTAAAGTTAAGCGAGCTTGATCATCGTATCCCGAACCGGCTCGACGATACGTCTGTGCACTTCCACATGCACATACCAGTACTTTCCACCTGGGACCAAATCGACCAAAGAAAGTGTCCGGTGACTTCCCAAGTGAAAGTATTTAGACGAAGCCACGGCTTGGCATTTCGACATTTGCCGAAAATTCGTGGCGCCGGACCGTTGCCCAGGTTCACCGACATGATACTTCCACCATTATATAACACCCTTACATTATCCGCAAAAAAAAAAAAAAAAGGTAAAACATTGCGGAGAAAAAAACGAGCTCTTATAAACTCGTTACTTATATTATTTACTTTCACTTTTCGAATTTGACCGGCGAGCGCCCACTTTTTATTAAGAAACTATTCGACGTCAAAGCGACGAATAAAAATCTAAATTTCAATTGATCATTAAAATTCACCACTCTGTTTATAATCGACGCAAAGGCGCGACGCTGATTGGTCGATTTGAAACTTTTTTTAATTTAACAATACTTGCCAATCTATGCAAAAGTGCACTCGCATCGAACTATCGAAATCCAATTGAATGCATTTTAATTTATTTAGGAAAAAAATTACGAACATTGTTCCAGGGGGACTTTCACTTTCTATACAATTTGACCGGTGCAATTGCATTCAAAATCCATTGACGAATAGACTTTGCAAATAGTCTTGACGAAATTGTCAAAAGTTCATTGTGACCGTGTGTACTTGCCCAACTTGTCCAGAGCGATTTGCATTGTTTTATGTACATATTTACAAAACTATAATAATAATAATAATAATAATAATAATAATAATAATAATAATAATGACAAAGTGAAAGACGGGTTTCCACCGTCGCGCGGACGGTGACCAATGTTTAATAATGGATGTCGCAAGAATCAATTGATTACCCCCGCGAAAAATCACACTTTCCCCGTTTCAGCTCGACGATTCTAATATCCGACCGAGAAATTGTCCGGCGACGCGATCCTCGCTCCCGCGGCGCGGAAGAGCTTCCGTTCAAGCGGTCCGGATGCCGCGTTTACTTCTAACTCAATTAATGGCGATGATGATGTTATAAATAAGACCAGCCAACTATTATTTACAAACACTACAATTGACAATCGTAATTACTGATCATTACCAATGGTAAATTGTATTTAAAGAAAAAGGAGCTTGCGATTCAAACGTTTGTTGGTCTAAGTCCATCCAGAATTGAGCGCTACACAAATTTTTTGTTCCAATAGCAATGACTTTTAGTTATAGCAACTAAAAAAAAACATTCCGACCATATTTGGTTAAATCAACTAAAAATGTTGGCCAACTAAAAGAGAAACAAATTGTTGGTTATCACGACCAAACATTTTTCTCCGTGTAATATTTCCAATCGCGTAATTGTAATCATGATGATTGTTCCATTGATTAATTCCTTTGATCATTCTAGAAGTCATGTAACTACTTTGATGGTTATTGACGCTAGATTGTTAAGATAGAGATACTTACTAAATCCGATATCACCCCACCAATTGCATTCGTTTGCTCAATGAAATATATACAGGTGCAAGTGAGGATGACATATACGTATTGGAAAAATGCATTTGATCTGATTAAATAAATCTCTGGTACTTGCCTGTGATCGAAGACTTTCTTCGCTAGGAACCGGAACTGAATGCGCTACCGCGAAGCAGAGCACTGCTATCAATAGCGCTCTTGTGAGTTTCATTATTTACTATATGGTGCCTGCAATTAGAAGAAATAATTATGATCAGATTAATAACGATACATTGTTTATTATGTTAATTATATCTTGCCACAAATTTAGAAAGTTCCATTGTACTTTTTCTCGAATCTTATGCTATATTTTTTGTTTTACAAGAAAGGAGGCCTTATTTTGGCCCGCAAAATAAGGCGTATACATATGAAAAATTGGATTAATTATATAAGCGTCATTTTGGGTCACGTTAATTATGCAACTAACATCAATTAATTATACACGGCAATAATTATGTAAGCACGAATGAAAAAAGCTTTAATTGATATTGAGGGGGAAAAAAAATTAAGAAAGTATGTTTTCGTTTGACCGTAGACTGTCTACAACCTGAAATCAATGACCTGTATTAATTTGTACCTTTTCCAAAGTAAATATGGTTAAAAACGGATTTCAAGTCAAAATTAAAACGAGCCGACAAATATTTATATTCGTTTATATTTATTCTTACTTTTTATTTAATAAACTGTGACGTGGATGTTGAAAATGAAATGAAATAAAAATTTATATCGTATAAAATTATCGATATTTCCATTGCACTTCACACGATTCACGCGGTGTTAAAGAGAACTTTCTAAAGTGTGGAAAACAAAAAGAAAGATGTATGAAATTAGATTAGGGTGTCGTCACTCGTTGCCGAAAAATTTCATAACCCCGGTGGGTGGCCACGAAACGGTGACAAAAACCCGCGGAAAAACTGTCGAATTGCGCAAAAAGCATAACTGCCGATATTGCCCGTCGAGGGAGAACGAGCCGTGCGTGTTATATATTTTCGCGGAGTCCGGAAATGCGAGCCGCTGAAAGGATCCGAAGGTTTTGGCGCGCGCGCGCGCGCGGGAAGGAGACGGAGGTAAAGGAGGAACGGTTCTCCTTTCTCGAGCACGGGATCCACAACTATCACTTTCGACGCGCGAATCGAAAGTTGAGAATGCCGTCATCGTCAGACACGCTGTGCATAAAATTCTTGCCGCAGTCGCTCATTACGACTTTTTCAGTGTCACCGATTAGTTTGAGGAAAAGTCACGCGGCGTGTCGGATTTTGCCGATAGGATGAGCAACCGCTGATCGACCACTTTCGGCAACATTTCAGAATGCTTATCATCAATTAGCTATGCAACAATTTTTGCACACCGCGCTTATTTTCCTTTTTCCCCATTTTGCCTCCTTTCCTTTTCCTTCCTCTTTTTTTCTTTCGCCGTTCGCGCCTTTACACTTTTACTCGATTAGAAAAGGCGTTCTTCAAAAATGTACGACAAGAAAAAAAGGAGAGAAAAAAAAAGGAATGAAAAAGATCTCGGACAATTACGAAATTTCTATTCTCGATTCTCCTTGAAGTCATAGCAATTGACCTCTGAGCAATCTCCACCGGTGTCAAGGTAATCTTATAATTTTCCTCCGAGAGTATGGAAATCGATTAACCCTAATCAATCACAGACCGGCGACGCATCGGCGAGTCACTGAGGTGAGCGCGTTCGACCGCCGCTTATACGTACAACTTTTCACTTTCCACCGCATTAATTCGTCGCCTTTTTTTCAAAACTCGAATCAAAACAGAACCGTCCGTCACATTCGTCGCGGACAGCGCTTCCTCCGCGCACGAAGCTGCATTTCCTCGAGGCGCGTGCGAGTTTCGATTTTCTCCTGGCACGAGAGCGGTTCGACCGCTTCGAATCTTCGCTTTTATCGAAGACGAAACTTCACTGTCCATTCAACAATACGTCGTTGCACGCTTACCCCGCGTCCAAATTGCTCGTTAAATAAGCCCGCGCAAACCAAAAATATTGCCCAAAGAATGTGTACGGAGCTGAAGATGAAAGGGCAGGGGGCAGGGGGCAGGGGGCAGGGGGGGGGGAACGTACGTCGGATGTTGGACACAGCTCGCAAAAAGCACCTGGCCAAACTTTTTACGTTTCGGAAAATGGCGAGAGAGGAGGCCGCCGCCGCCGCCGCCGTTCACTGCAGAGCGTATGGACACCAATTGTAATTGCGTTACGCATTCGCGGAGCGCACCAAATTGCGACGAGACAATTCAATCTGCGACACTTTTCTTACGGAACCCCGGCCACGAGTGCGCGCGTTATCGGGAGCGGAAATGACACTGCTCGGGACAGTGAAGGCGCGCGCGCAAGCGCGAACGCTGCTCGACGGAACCGGAAGTGTCCTTTTACCGCGCGGGGTTCTCAACTCACCGCACACTGATATATCCGCAAACTCGGTGCGAACTGCGCTCGGACTTTAAGGATTTGAGGGGAGCTCGCGTGGCTCCTGCTTCTCGACTTGCTGTAACTGTCTGTATAGCTGCGGCTAGTGAGCGGCTTTTATTAGCAGGAGGGGCCTCTCGCCACCTCCATGCTACACTTCGTCGTATCTTGCGATCCTACGCAGGAACAAGAGGAAGAGGAAGAGCACGATGATGCTGCGGCGTGGTGCCAGGCGATTTCTGCTCAACGGTAACACGGGGCCTCCCCACGGTAATTCGCCTTTTATTTTTTTCCCCTCCTTATATCTTCTTCTTTTTATTAGCCTAACAATTTTAGACATTTTGCAAAGTTCTTTTATGGTTTGTTTTTGATTTTCATTACGTTGATTTGTGAGGAACGACCTTGTCTGATTTTAATGCAAGGCAATGTGGGGCACAATCGAATTTCTCAACGTTCGCTTGTTATTGTCATATTAAAATGACAAGAGTAAAAGTTTAGTTTATTAATAGAAATCTCGTTGAATATATTATTGCTTAAATTTTCTTTATTTAACGAACAAGTAAATGTGCCTTTGTGACAGTTTATTTCGTGCAATGCGACAGATATAATTAGATTAAATAGATAAATCCTATCCATTATTATACAAATTATATTAATAGTTGGGGATTATTTTTATTTTTATTCACAAAGTGAATAATCAAATATTACTTTTATAAGAATTTATATTAGACAAACTGTATAATATTTTTTCTGCTCATACATGAATAT
The DNA here is from genome assembly GCA_022817305.1 of Leptoteleia sp. ZL-2020. Taxonomy (NCBI): domain Eukaryota; kingdom Metazoa; phylum Arthropoda; class Insecta; order Hymenoptera; family Scelionidae; genus Leptoteleia; species Leptoteleia sp. ZL-2020. The sequence continues at coordinate 24,777 of JABFPN010000152.1, read as the reverse complement.
TATGAAGAAAAGTACAATTGTCAATGATATTTTTTACATTCAATGTGAATACAATTTTTCACAAATTTTTTATAGTACTTAACGCAATTTACATATTTACTATTATAATGATGAATAAATAGCAATAAAGTATCCACGAATCATCTTTTCATATTCCAATGCAAATTCAATACATAATCAATGTATAACGTGCAGTAATATAAAGACCTAAGATTAATTAAAGCAAATTTGGAAGTTAGTAATAATGACTTTATAATAATGAATTATACGTACATATTTTAAAGAAATTTCACAAGCGATAAACATTTGAAAATATTACTATTTCTTATTTTTAAATTATTAGCAGGAAATTGCGTTTACAGATTTTACGTTTTTTGCAAAATTACCTTATTTGTTTAAAATGTTTAAGATGTCAAATAATAATTTGCAGACATTGATTTTTTGAATACTCAGTGAAATAAATATTTTACTTCAATTAACTGCAAAGATCAAATAAAATAAATATAATATCTTTAGTTTCAATATGATTTTAAAAGATTGGACGATTCCGCATTCATAGATTACATAAATAAGAAAAAGTATCTTGTTTACACTCTGGATAAATCTATTTATCTTAGAAACATTTAATCTCATCTACAAAAGATAGTTCTATTCATGTTGAAAAGTTTTTATATACATGAAAATAATTTGAAAAATTCCTCATTAAAAATTACGGATAAATAAAAAATTTAACTTTTCTATTTAAATTGGATTTTTATAACCTCTGTATGATGAAATTATAATATTTTTTTAAAATTATGTTTCTTATTACTATGATTACATAAATTACATGAAAAGAAATATACTTTCTTTTTAACCTTTCGCAGGTTCACGCACTTTTATCAAATAAATAACCTCAGATAATTCTCGTTTCTTTTTCCAGATAAATCGAAATTTTGTTGCATAAAGTCTTGTATTGGCATATAAAGATTAATTAGTCATTCTATACATTCTTTGTACTATTATTGAAAAAAAAAAAAAAAAAAAAAATTGCCAGTAATTTAGAAATTGGAAATCGTGACTATAAAGTTTTAGTATTTGAAGTTTCTTTTTATGACGAAAATGTGAAAAGTGCAAAGTTCTCTTGACAATAATGTATTAATTATATCCTCTTAATATTGTTATAAGTATATCACTTAATAAATAAGATAGATCTAAATCAGGACAAATCATTATATTAGATGGAAAACTTTTCATCGTTACATGATATTACATTTCATTTTATTTGAAAAGTAAAATTTATAATCTGGTTTTGTTACAAGCCTGTATGTTTTCTTGCCTTAAAAAAGCTCGTTTCAGAATGCATAATTAATAATTAAATTTCAAAATGTATTTTTGTTATATGCTTCTTTGAAATACAAATTTTAATTGACAGACTTTTTTTATCTTAAATGAAACTCGGATTAATTATGTTGTAATATATTACGCTTTATATGAAAAAAAATTTAAACATAATAAATAATATATTTTCAATCTAGTTTTAAATTTTTTTTACAATAATGACTGCAACAACTATATTTCTATATTTATTATAACATATGTTAAAGTAAATCATATTCCAGAAGATAAAATATGCAGTATCACAGTATTGTATGCTAAAATATCAAATGAACTGTAATTTAACTCTGAAATCCTAAAGGGAAAAGATGAAGAACAAAACCAAAAAACAATTATACATTTTACATCTCTAAATGATTATGTAAGACTTTACTCTAATGAAACACATTTATGCCAATTTCTTTCACTGAGTGCATCGTAATTAAAGTAAGATCGTTGCAATTAAATTTCGAGAGGCTCGTTTTATGCATCATATTCACCGCCTGGAGATTTAAACGCCCGCACTGTAACCAACCACCAGATCTTAACACATGCCTCGACAAATTATTAACGAATACTCCAAGCGCATAAATTAAACGTTTTATGTCATTAACACTTTGTTATTCCATGTGCAATTTTGCATATCTTCAGTTTTCAACTCGTCTTTACGCTTATTTGTAAGCCATCTGTTAAAATAAAATAAATCCATAATTAAATATTTATTAGACCCAAGGTTTTTTTAGATAAATATTTTTCTAACCACTATATGTCTGTCATTCCCATTATGATTAAGTACAAAAATGTCTTCATAAAATATTGTATGGTTTATTTCAACATGATAAGATACTTAATTGTTCACAATTGTGTTATCTACAAGTTCAAGACAAACACAATACATTAGTGCAATACAATAATGCCTGTTCGCACAAATCGTGTCGCTTTGAATTTACGATGAGGTATAACGCAAGTCGCCCATATTTACATCACTGTTTAGCCACAACAATTTTTTCATTTTACATTACAATTAACGCTATGTTTAATGAATTCATTACTCCCCTTGTAAACTTAGAAAGTAATTATGAAATGTTAACTCCAAAAAGGAAATTTATTAAGTAATAACGAAAACAACTTCTTATAATTGTTTTGACTACAATTTTTCATTATTTCTTAAATTTAAATTATCGATAATTAAGTATAAAATATTGTTAAAAAACAAAATTTTTATCGATTGTGAAGGAAGTGAACTACATAAATTTTTACGCAAGAAATGGTTATAAAAATATATTCGGTTAATAAAATAAATTCTTTTATTAATTAATCAATCTGAGTTGCTTGTCAATCAATTTGTTGAAGTGCTTGTTATCCGATTTGTTTTTTTTTTCCAAGCTACAATAACATAATAAATAGGAGTGTATGCAAATATATTTGTACAATGTTTCTACTTGTGTTGAAACCCTCGGGATAATGCCACAGTTAAGCATACAATAATTATATAATTACCTGTAGTAAAATTGATAGCTACCTCTTTCTATATGTAGCTTATGAAACAAATTAATTTCTATTACATTTTAGCGATTGATAATTAATTTCCAGAGTAATATTTGCTATAATTATATGATATTTCCTTCTAGTTGCAAAATTTCCCGTATAAGATTTTTGCCATTCCGCGGACACTTTAATTCACGAAAAATTTTTACATTTTTGCACGGTCTCGTAAAAAAAAAATATTTACGCAGAAATTAATTTAGCATAATTGCACATTTTTTCGAATTATCAAAAGTCATGCCATCGATCAGTCTGAAAAGTTCAATTAAGGCAAAATATGATTATGGAGGTTTGTTTAAACATTCGAAAGTGTATTGAAACTGTTTCTCTTTGGTAACAAATGACCGTTTCTTTGTTATCGGACAAGTTGCATTTCATTCAGCTTCTCGTTCTATTCACCAACACGCGCAACTAAACGCAGACAATAATCTTCTCCCCGACTTGTCATTTACTAACGCAATTAATTGCAGCTTGAGCCATGACATGTTTAGTTATCTAAGCAATTCTTTTTTACACTTCTGATCTTTTTCAATTAAATGCTCATATATTTACCAGCGTGAATAATATCGGTTTTTTTGTTATTTTTAGATCTTTTTTCCGTTAACTTATATTATGCGAATTTCCTTCGACCTGACTCGTTTTAATTTATGTCGGAATGTGTTGATATTTTTGATTATTTAGATTATTTCAAGCAAGATGCTTAAGTATACTGGTAAATGAAAAATAGGAACAATGTAGTAAAGTTTTTAGTAATTGTCATAAAAGGAAGTAGAAATAGATCATTATTTTCATATTTTGTAATGTACGTAAAATTATATAATGCAGTAATTCATCGAATGTAACATAATTCCATAACTGAAAAGTTAAGTGACTTATCGCAGACTTAATTCTTTTTATAACGTCACAGAAAAATATATGAAAAAAAAAAAAAAACAAAACGAAACAAATACGTTAAACTGTTATTATTTGGTATAAATAATTAGCTTAACTGTAAGGAATAGTCAAATTTGTCAAATATTTTAAGAAATCACAATTTAACGGTGGAAAATTTTCATGACATTCGATTTAATTAAAATTAAATAAATTGTTTAGTGATTTACAAGAAAAAATAACGTGTATAAGTTAAAAAAACTATTCAGTTTGAGTTAAATATTTTTTTATGTAACTGTCGGTAACTTAACGCAAAAAACTATGAACTTCGGTTTGACAGGTGAAATTTTTCGTTTGATAAACATTAGATTTTATAATTCATAAAATCAATACATAAACTAATACACAATTACATAACTTGATCGATAATGTGATTGCAGCATATGTCAGTATTTGTAATATAAAAAAAAAAAAATAAATAAAAGTAGATTAACCAAAAAGTAATTAAATTCAGTTAATTTCATAAAATGAATTTCATAGATTGTGGATTTGAAAAGTTAGTGAATCTTAAAGTTATGATTTATTATCAGAAATGTCGCAAAAGTGCAGATAATTGCGGCACTTATATTCACGTTACATTAATAATAATATTATTAAATAATATTATAATGTTATTAATAATTCTTTAATAATAATATTGACAAATAATTACTTTTAACATTATTTACACTCATTAAAAATTATATTCATAAACTAAATTACCCAATATAATTAGCGCTCTATTTGCACAATATAAATTTTTTTAGCATAATTTTTTTATGTCAATTATAATGTAAATGTATGATTAAAGTAACTTTTTATCAGTTGAAATAAAAACTTTTTGTTCCAAAGTATTTCATAACTTGTATACTAAATTTTTAAACAAATATATAAATAATTATCAATATGTACTAATTTTTATCTGCACATAATTCGTGCAATTTGCCAACTAATTTTTTTATAAACATATAGTCGTATCTATATTGAAATAATTTACAATTGCAATTATGCATTATCGACGAATTTCCTAAAAATTTAATTCCGATTCACATTAAATTACGTAAGTTAATACATGACGGAACAAATTCGCAGTAAAATAAAAAACAATAAGAAAATTCATCTCATTATTTTTTTGTCCAAATTACAATTCACTGAATCTGTATTAAATTTTATTGAGTTTTATATATTTATTTATATATTCGATTTGAGTAATGACACGATCTTGTAATTTTACAATATACTTGTTGCAATATATTGTAATTTAAAAATTAAATGTAATAAATTTCAATAATCACTGAAATATTCGAAATAACTTTCAAAGGTCTATTGCAGTTTTCCGATATAATTTAATATAATTGAGAATATACAGTAATTAAGAGTCCTAAAATATGTAATTAATTTTAATTTTATAACAAAATGATAATGTTTTTAAATATATATATATATATATATAATTTACATTTATTGAAGGCAATTAATTTCATATGTAATAGGAAGATTTTAGAGATATAAAACGTTCGCTTAATTTTCACGCTTTAGTTTGATATGTATCTTAGTGAAATGGGAAGTACAATCGTACAAGCTATTTTACCGACTGCTCAGACAGGAAAGGAGGCTTGACATCAATAGTCGACTCTTACACTGCAGTTTGGTAGACAATCACTAGACGGAGGCACATTCAAACTGAATGTTAATCAAATAAAAAAAAATTTTTATATAAATAATGACTGTACCTTTTTTCTTTGTAAGTCAATAAAATTCATTATCTATCGCCTAATGTCTTAAAAATAATTCATTTATGTTTAATACGATTTACAAATTACATAATAAATTATATCCTAACACGCTTTAATTACTATTTTTAAAAAATAATTTTTAGTTTTTGTCGACATAATTTTTATGACAATTTTAACGTCACTTTTTTTTTATTATTATTATCCATTAAATTCTTAAGTCTCTTATTTCTTTGATTCGTTGACAATATCAAGATTGAGGTTTAAGAACAAATGTAATGTAATTAATGAATGTCAAAACTGAGTTCTTAACTCGAGTAACGCCTAATCTGTGTTACCGCCAAATATAATCTTTAATAAAACTTGTCGTGAACGAAAGATCAAACAACGCATTGTAATTTGAATGCAATTATATGCTAAATAATTTCTATGGATTTTTCTGTTTCGCACAGAGATATAATCAGAGAAAGTTTAAGAATAGCTTTTTCAATGAATTGCAAAATTATTCGCTAAATAATGATCATAATATCGAAGTTCAACGGAATGACTTTATAAAATTTATGGCCCAAAATAACCCACATTAATCCTTTATAAATATTAAGCAAAACGTTTTCAATTTATTGAATGGACATTTTATCAGGCTTTTATTGAAATTAAAATAGATGGGCGCATATTTTAATGTCAATAAATGACGCCGAATAATGTAAATCAATATATATGATTAATGCGTGATATTGGAATTGAATTAAATTGATAAGTAAACGAAGGCAACAATTGAAAGATGAATATACGAATGCTGTTAAATAATGTATCCCAGTTGATTGTATCGTTACGTGCGAGGGTGTTACAGACGGCCTTGCATTGTCTCCCGGAAAAGAGAAAGAGAGATATTAGTTTAAATTCTTCCAAGTTCATTCTCCTGAGTCGTGTGAATTGTTTAAGTTAATGTCAAGATCGCAATAGCGCCAAGCATTGAACTTTGTTTACACAAACTAATGCGTTAATTAGGGTTTCTCGGAGAAAAAAAAAAATTCATCAAAATGAATCTTCTTCCTTAATCATAAATTGCATTAGCTTAAACTGCGAGTATAAAGCTGAATTATTAATCGTACTTATCAACTTCATTTGCCTTTTTATTCCTCGTCAAACGTGACATTTGTAACATTAAAAGGGAACATAACAGTACATTATGATATAATACCACTTTTAATATTATACAACTTGAGCTCATTATCTCCTCCACTAGGTTTCTGATATTTCGCAGCGCATACATCTTTTTCCATGATTTTATGTAAATTGTCAAAATGATCTGAAAGTTAAATATATTTTTAAATGTTTGATATAAAATGTGATTGATATTCCGATGAGTGCACTTTCTTATTCCAGCGCGATTAAGTGCGCATGTTATTTATAGTTACGAAATGACAAAATTATGGTCATAATGACAAATTATCGTCAATATAATCATAATGAATGTTATAATATATTGAGGAAAGTAGTTCCGTTGAGTCGCAAAAACCTATGTGTTAAACAGACGGCACTTCCTTCGCGGATTGCTAAATGACAATTTCCTCATTGTTAAGAATCGATCATACCAAATTACAATGTTCTTCCTCGGGACGCGCTTACACGACAACTACCATATCGTTGTCTCTATTCATTACGAAATTACAATTACGAGGTTGTCATAAATCTTACGCATTGCAACAATTTTTCCTGATAATAATGCGTGGCCCGCGACGAGAACACAAGCAACCACGCCGAGCGGTGTCAACCATGCAGAAAAAAATGTACTTGCTTTCACGTAAAAACCGTAAAAGTGGTAGGTCCTTCATTATCTTTCCTTTATAAAGCGATCATCCACCCACACGTCCAGTTAGTTCTTCGTGTGTCGCGAAACTCACACGGAAACGTGCGCGCAGGGCAAACCATGTGAAAAATTCGGCGACCCTCGTTTTCGGAACAGACGAAACAGCAGTCCGGAAGTCATCAAAGTGAGAGCAATAAGATGCGTAACGCGAACACATCGTCGGCGAAGTAAAAGTTGGAACGAACAGAGGTCCCCCGACAGATCGTCGATCAAACTGTCAACTTGTGCGTCAAACATGTCAAAAGATAATTTACGCAACAAAATGAAGCTGCAGCTCGTCCGGCTGTTCCTAATTTGGGTGCTGTTAGGTACCGTCGCTTACGTTCGTAGCAAACCAATTGTCGCGACCACCACCGGGTCACCATCAACTAGAGAGTCCATTGAAATTTCGGGTCAGCCAAAAATCGTAGACATTGCGTTACCTTTGAGTCTTTCGACAACCGAAGACCTTATCACCTGGGCGACATACGCAATCCGCCTTATGGCCTCAAAGATCAACGTAACCGTCAATCACATGAAGAACGATTCGAAAGCATTACTTCTTGGGAAAATGTACAATACGGAAGTCTTACCCAGGATGGAGTCCCTCATGGAGAAGTTAACGAAGCATATGCCCAAAATGCCACCCTCGCCTACGAAGTCAACCGTGTATCGTAAGGATGAGAAGATAAATGGAGGAGAATCGACGCCCCGAGGTTTCAACGCTCCGCAAACAACTTCGACCACCAATAAACCTTCGGGCAACTCCAGATCATTTGACATTTACCCCAAAGTTACGGACCCTAGATACCCTTACAATCCGTTTGCTGGAATCTTCATCGAAACTGTTCCCAATTTTAACCCTTTCATAAGGTACGGTTCAAATGTGGTTACTGCTCATTACCAACAAAGTGGATCCAAAGTGTATCCGGAACATACGATATTTCCAGGAGTCGGCTACCTTCCTTTGAGCAACAAGAAGAATTTGTTCCAAAATTCGGCTGTAAGAAACACATCGGATGTTCAGGAACCACATAAGGAAACTACTACCGTTGTTTCTACAACGACGATGGATTTATCGATGCCAGAAAAGATTCAGAATTTCAACAACGAATTCCATCAAGAGACAACCACGCTGCGGCCCCTGATTACCGTTCCATTCGAAGCATATATAACGATTACTAGGGAAGGAGCTGTTCCGCCATCGCCGTTGACCGTTCCAACTACTCCTCCTGCCATTCCGCAGGCTTCTGCGTCCATGCAAACCATTTCAGATTCATATTCCACCATAAATAATCAGAAGGAAAACGATTACTACTCCACGACGATAAGGGATCCACCCGATGACTTTCCGCCGTATTTCAATGGAAATAATGGGAAATTGAAAGAAAAACAGAACACTAAAGTAGAGGTGGTATTTGAGGAAGAAGAAATCACGACGCCGAGGAGCGAAAAGAAGAAGGAGAAAGTGAAAAAGCAGAAGGAAAAAGTGAAGAAAAAGAAGAAGCAACCAAATTCTCTGATCGAACAGATGTTAACGAGACTGATTGCCCCAAAGTCAAGGAATCAGACTAACGTTTCCAAAATAAAAGACGACCGGGCTCCTATAATTCGAATTGTTAGTGAGAGGAACCAAAAATTGAAAAAGCAGCAAAACAAGAAGGTACATTTCATCATTTACTGTTAGACTGAAAGTAAAATGGACTGAAAATTTCTCTGCTGAGTTGCATATTTTATAGAGCAAAAGTGCTGATGTTGATTATCAGTATGTACAGTTTTTCTCAATATCACCAAAGATTTGTATGATATTAAAATGTATAATGTGCGAACTGCGCATTTTAATAGATAAAGCAATTGTTCGAGACAAATTTGTAAGGCATGAATAATTATAGTTCCGTACACGAGGAAAATAAAAGGTCGCTAATTTATGACCGATCGCGAGAGAGTGAAACTGAACTTTTTAAACGTCATTTGACATCGTTATTTCTCTTTAAGTTATTCCACTTAAATGTTATTCATTAATAATTTACACACACATTTTATTACTTTCAATAGAAACAAATTTCTTCGCCCTACCATGTCAAGAGAAAAATTTCATTCCGATTTATATTTAATAGCGATTCGCAAAAAGTATTTTGCAGAAATACTATCGTATTTTTCATCAGCTCATAATATTTGCAGCAAATTCATTATTTAATGTTTTTATGTTCCAGAAAAAAATTCGCCTACAAAATATTACGTTGGAAACAGATGTCGATGACTATGATGACGAAGTACGAAATTCTTATTTAATACACACAATTAGAGACCCATTGTGATCATTTATGTAATTATAAAATGTTTTGTAGAAGCTAGGAGAAAACGACAGTGACAGCAACGAAGATGACGATGACAGAAGAAATGAAACTGGCGCTAATAGTAACCAGGAAGAAGACGATGATGACGGGGACGAGGAGGAAGAACAACCAGGATCCATACAAGGACTTTTAGATATCCTTCCTTTAGCCGCTCCTATTTTGGAGGACCTGAGTGACGTAAGAACAATATCGCCAATTTAACTTTAAAATTTATCTTATAAATTAAAAGTATTTTTTTTTTTCTTTCAGCCAAATACAATGACAGATTTTGTTGGTCTGATACAAGCGGCTTTGCCATTAATACAAGGCATAATTGAGGTAATATAAGTTTGAAAAATGTATTACAAATATTATTGTATTTATAGTAAAAGAAATTTGACAAATAGGGAGACGAAGATACCCCTGGCATTGATATTGGTGGAACAATTGGTCCTGTATTAGCAGGTATAAGTGCTGTAAGTAAAAAAACCGTTGAATGAAACGAAAAACATCAATGATATCCTTTAGAACTTATTTGCAAGATTATTTCTATTAGGGACCAAATGGCGAAGGAAGTGACGTTGCTGCTGCTTTAGGTCCAATCCTGTCATTGCTTGCTCCCTTAATCGGTCCTCTTATCGGTCCATTAGTCGGACCACTTTTGCGATTAAGCAGTAATGTAAGTAAGCTGTTAATTAAACCGTTATTATTGTTATTATTATTATAAAATATAAATATTTAATCATAATAATAACAACAACAATAATAATAACAGTATAAATTTAAAACATATAAACTGTAACAAAAGTATTTTTATATAACGTGAATTATTTTTTCAGCCACCAGACAAAGGTTTCTCACTAGGCGCACTCGTTAATTCCATCGCAGGACCACTAAGCCAGGTGATTGGCATTATAATGATAACCAAACAGACGTCTTCTTGACATGATTCACTACACATTAAAAAATAACCTTTCACTTTTTAACTGCAAAAATAGCTCAATTAATGACGATAATATAAAAAGCTATTTAGGTGACGTAATTTTTCTTTATATTTTCGCGTATAGAAAATCCATGATTAACCGGGTCAGACGATTGCGTTGAAATTTCTCAAGCAGCGACTCTTTTGCCACTTGCAAAATATTCTCGACTATGCCACGTGGAGGGGAATAGTCATTGCTTTCATTACAACAGCATTTGAAATCAACTCAAACTAAATAATTTATTTTTCCTACTGCTTTGCATTTGTTGAATGCACTGTCTTGCAGTTTATAAAATAAGCAATGAATATAATAAAGAAAATTTCAATTTTGTTTAGTTAACATTAAATGTATTAATGCATTGATTTATTTTATTACTAGCCGACTGAACCAGGAGGAATGTCACCTTTTTCAAATTTGCTAACCCAAGTTGTCGCTGGCCTTAGCAGAGTAAGTGATCAATAACGCATTATATTAATGACTGATAATTAAACATTTATGAAAGTGTTGCGAAACAGAACGTTAAGGTCATTCATATGAATAATTATTCAATAAGTACGCGTGCTCTTTAAGGAAATTACGTCAGGAAATTCTGGGTCTGATTTTGGTGCACTCGTTGGCTCCGTTCTAATGGGTGTCATTGCTGGTACCAGTGCAGGATTAAGCGGAGGATCAAGCGGTGGGAAAGTTGGTCCTCCTGCTCCTCCAGCTTATGGACCACCTCAGGGTTATGGCCCTGTTGGTTCATCTACTAATTACGGCAGTGTAAGACTGTTAATCATAAAACAATATTACTTTTCCGGAAATTAGAATTAAATTAAAATTATTACTCTCAAGTAAGTTCTCGTTGTCATATAAAGTTAAAATTATCATATTGTTGATAAATAGCAAAAATATAAGTACAACTAGTTACATTATAAAATGAAACGAAGAATTGGTTATTTAACTTTCACCGCATCATAAATATTAAATGTATCATTACGCATGTTTCAGAATACCGTTCCAGCGAATACTGTAAATCCTATTCAACTGATAGGAACATCTTTGAAAGACATTTTAAATGCCGGTGTGACCGTTGTTTCATCGTTAATCACAGCCGTGACTGGCCTACTAGGCGCATCATCGGCTTCAGAACCTCAGCCAAGTTATGGACAACCATCTTATGGTGCGCCCCCACCACAAAATTATAACAGACCTAGAAAATTTACAGCCACTTAACATTAATAAATTCACAATAGCTTGTAAACAGTTTTTGTCATACCTCCAAATAATGCTAGGCCCCAATGAAATAAACAATTTATTTTGTATTCCTGAAAATGAATTTGCTTCCGAATTTGCGCACATATGTTGTATATATTTAACGAATACACGTTCACAAATGGCGAATCACCTGCCCGTGACTTCGCGTGACTATTAGATCGCCAAGGAAATACATAGCTGTTTCCGGAATTGCGAATACGTGTCCGTAGCGGAAGTAACGTAAAAAAAAGTACGAGCACGCATGATTTTTGTTTTGTTTTTTTTTTTTTTTTTTTTCTTAGTTTTTTAGCACTCATTATTTATCATTTGCTTTATATTTAAATCAGTACATATGTAGAGTAGTATGTACATATTCAATATGAATTCAACATTGTATAATGCATGTTAATTAATAATCAGATATTTAGAAACTTTTTATAAAGATTTTCTGTCATACTTGTTACATTAATAAGTTACAAAAAAACCTGCAGAAAAGCGAGATTCGTTTGAAATGAAAAGAAAATTATATTGTTTCCAATTAACTTATTCTTAGTAATTAATTTTCGCCACCTGAACTGTTTAATTGTGTATATTTACTTAGGTCAATTATTGATACGAACGAGTACTCAAATTTGCACAGTTATTGTGCAATTAGACAGTTGATCATTTGTTTGCATAGTTTCGATATACACAACGACCAACAAGAACACCGTTGAATACGTTTCCAGGATCTATTACGATTAACATTTATTAGCCTACATTTCCCGTTGTACGTTTTACAAGCAAATAGTTATTCCGATTTCCTACCACTTTCGTTCTAATAAATTCACGCATAAAGGCTTAATATAATCGATGCTCGAGTAAAATGCAATTCATTCTGCTCTCTTAATAACATTAATTGTCAAATTGCAGTTTCGTCATACAATAAACACGATTTCTCGATAGCAATCAATAGATAAATTAACTATGGCTCCATCATCCGGATGACCTGGATGGATGACCTGCAATTTTGCATACGCAATACTTTTGATGTTTAAAATAAATTATTTTTATAGCCACATCTATTACGAATCAACTAACGAACAATTCTATCGAATACATCGAGAGAAACAGTTTTGTAAAAATTGTAATTTTTAAAATATAATACATATAATTGTAATCTTTAAATATTGTGATTGTTCACTTTATTTTTACTAGCTTTTGAATGCATTGTACAATTTTTTATCGTACTTTTTGCAACATTGTCCACCATGTCCTCAAATTACAACGAAAAATGACAATTTTTTTCAACTTCTTTCTCTCAGTGTACACTGACCTGTATAAATAAAACTACATCAAAGCAGACATTTAATTCACAAACCTTCAAAATTTGGTCACCGAGTGAATCTCGCTCTAAAAAATGTGCAACAAGAGAAAGTTCGTATTTTCGAAAACTCGGCATCCTTACCCCAAGATGACCCTATGATTTGCAATTCTTTTTCACCGCAGATATCATTGCGCAAGCGCGTATAAATTATTTATACGCTCGTGCGTTTTTGTCATAGGTAAAAGTAATGCCAAATGGCACGCGTAAATAATAATCATTTTCAACGAAAAAGAGGTGGGGGGGAGGGGGGGCGAGAGGGATCTAAAAAACAACGATGACGTTCGCGAGTCTTGCGTATGATTTATTATTTGCAAATCCGTCCGATGCACTTTGCCGATACGCGCGTAATAATAGCAACATCGAAAGTGAAATGCCCATTGATGCCTCGTCCCAGTTGCACACACGCGCTTATTATTGAACAAATTTCCTGATCGCCCGCGGGAAGACGTAATCAGAGAATAGATGAATATCGGAAGACATGGCTTTAATATGCGTATCGGTCCGAAATCCGGAAGTTAACTTTCGTGGAATCACGTTACGGCTTGACAACTTGCGCAACTTTATTTTTTTCTCTCCAGACCTATTATGGGATTTTACCTTATGAATTTATGATGCATTAAATGTGATTGTTTATTGGATGATGTGATTCGCCAATTTTCATTAAGTACACTGAGAGAAATTTATTGGTAGTTGCTGCTATATTTTACATTAATTCGGGGACATGCGTGTGTTTATAGTGTTTTTATAACAAGTAAAAATTATAAAATACATATTAAATAAATATTAGAGGACAAAAACGTTAATCTTTGTCAAATTTTAATGAGAGGTGGGCGTCGCCTAAATTTCTCTAGTCATGGATATTTATGAAGTAAAACAGTGGTAGTGGTAAAAGGTACTGTGAGGTACCGAGTTCTATTCCTTGCTAACAATTTTTTTAATGTTTGTTTAAAACATTATAAGGAATACTAAAAAGGCACAAATATCTCCGAGTTATTTATGACATTTTCAGTGGCAACTACTAGGAAATTTGTCTAGATAAACATTGGAATGGATTAGTAATTTTTATTAGTCTATATTTCCCGAGATTTTGAAGTAATCAGATCGAGAACAGTATCAGCGTAATGTAGAAGCTAAAACGCTGTTTTATTGTGCGACACTAGTTACTCAATTAATTAATTTCGCACGAACAGCAGCTTTTGAGATTGCTTAATTTATGACACATACTGTAATTAGTTTATTAGTTTATTAGTTTACGACGATTGATTAAGATAAATTTATGTTACAACCGAAAGAAAGTTGTATCTTATCAATTTAAATATGCACGTATAATTCTTTTAATAGGTATAATTTTAATCGAATCGTGATCTAAGCTGAGGCGAATTAAATGCTAGAGCATTATTTTAGATACCATATAAATGTTAGTAAGATAATTAAAATAGATATAATCAGACTTTTTTTATTTTGTATTATTTGTTTTAATATTTAGTTTCAATATTTTCCCAAGTACGTTTTATTTAATAGGTCCCTACTTATAATAACAACTAATATTTTTTTATATTATGTTATATTTGAAGTATATAACCAAATGAATTTAATATTAATTAAACATTCTTATTTGTCACTTAATTTAAATAATGTTAAGTTAAAATAATATGTCAAATTTGTGTTATAAATTTCAAATTGAATTCTTCGTGATTTGAATAGTAAATATTACACACACTTCCTGTTTACACTTTAGCTTGTCTTTTATTTACAAAGCACTTAAAATCGAAATATGATTTAAATAAATTATGTCAACATTTATATCAAAAATTAAAAATAAATAATACATAAGGTACTTGAAGAGATAAAGATGAAACACTGGAAAAATTAAATATTATAATCCAAGTAAAAACAATCTTTCTCAAAGTTATTTCTACCAGTCATTACAAGTAATTAATGGGCTAGAAAAAATTTGAATTTGCTCCATCAATCTTAGTGAATGATTCACCTAACTCGTGGACCAAGCAGTGAATGTTCAAATTAATTCCAAGCATTAATTGCTATAAATATTCAATTAACAGTAAAAAAAAAATGTAAAGCTTCCCCAAAATGAGCATATTTCTTATAAAGCGAATAAGTAAATCGTCACTGATCCAACGTAAACAAGTAAGCAGTATTCAGAACTAGCAATGTTTCACATTTTATCTACTTCGTTCACTAAGCATTCGTAATCGTTGCATTAAGTTTCTTCCTGGGTAAAATGTGTTTCATGCTTGGAAAACGCAAAATGGCACTTGCAACGCGAACTCAGTGAAAGCACGTATAAAGCACATTTAACCGTGTGACCTACGGACAGTTTGATTGACTTCCGGATCGTGATAAATTAACATTTACATGAGAATCCCATCTTTGTCCCCTGGATTGGAAGAAATTTATTAGTACTTGCCACTATATTTTATAATACAACGGTGATACGTGTATAATTAGTATAATATTGTAAAATTTATAAAATATGGTAAAATACTTTTAAAACTAGAATTAAAAAAAATTATTTATTAAAGAATAGAACCCGTCGAAAGTCACCAACTTTACAATCACTCTGCACTTCCGCCTAAAAATATTAGTTTTTTAAAATGATAATTCTATACCTAGGTCACTTTTTCTAATATTTCTTTCATACTCTATATATTTCATAAGGATTATCATAAGTACTAAAATTTCTCTCAACGCAGCGTTAACAAATTAAAATCGAAACTGAAGTACCGAATATCCTCGATACCAAAAATGGACAAAAATTGTAAAATAATAAGTCGAAGAACATTTTTACAACAATTTAAAAATGAAAGTAATTTTTTTACTTTATTGGGTATCATTCATTTCCAATGTGAGTCACGATTTTTGTCAGCATTTAACAAATTGGTTCCATTTAACGTGACTGGCATTATTCGTTCTAATAAGTTATCATGAGTAAATAACAATTACCTTAATTAATTAACGAGAAGGAATGAGAACAATATTACGGAAAGTAAAATCCGTAACGTTAATGTTTCAAGGTCACGTACTTTCAAGTAAAGAAAGTAAAAATTTTGAAGGAAGAAGGTCGTCACCCGATACAAACGTATACCCTAATTAAAGTTGAATGTAGAAAAACTTTTATGTAAGACAAATCAAATTAGTGCATTGTAATTAGCTTGTTTAAATTGGCGCGAAGATTTTTGTTCATCGTTGTGATTCTCATTCAGATGGTTGTTTCAACGGATGTCTACAAGAATTTCATTTTTACGATAATCCCTTTGAAGATTTAATCTCTTGCGATCGCTAATTAACTACAACATAAATGAATCTCATGCAAAAGTTACGAACGATTGAAAAGTGACAAGTAAAATAAGTTTGCGTAAAAATATTCGGAAAGCCAAGGAAGCATGAGAAATAATCAAGTCTGATAGAGCAATTAATCTTATTTTCTATGACGTGTTGCTGAAGATTATTGCAACGGTGATCAAATAAATAATGAATTAATTAACCGTTAAGAGTGTAGTGAATCTGCTTTTTTTTAAATCCTTCTTTTTTATTACCTGTAATTAGTTTATGGTAATCAATTGAAGCTTATATGAATTATTACAACGACCTTACGACCTTAGTAAGATATAAGCGGATTATCAGACTTCGGTATGTTTATCGCAACTGGACTATTGTGCTAAACCGAAGAATCTGGGGCGTTTCGAAAGTTCATCAAATATGCAAACTTTTTCTACTCGTGACATATGTATATGATCCAGCGACAATAGAGGCTCGTTGAAAGAATTACATCGCTTAAAAACTTTTATAGAGTGCTCATACGTTCAAGGATGTTACGCAATACTGGTGCCTTGATTGATTGTTTACGGTTCAGTGTTTAAAATATTTAATCAGTTTATTACCTCTGCATGATCTTGCCAAATAAAAAAGGCAATGTTAAACATAAACACGACATCGTTTTTTCGGGCTTTTTATTCGCAATTTTTGTTAATTACTTTAGACAAGTAAGTTTGTACTTTTTGCAACGAGACAAATTGTTAACAGAAAAAAAAAAATGATAAAAAAGTACCGTTAAGATTTTGTTCACTTGCAATTTAATGTAATCTTACTTTTAATATAATGTCATATGTGTAAACTATATAAATACTAAGCGAAACGTACAAAATTAAAAAAAAATTACACGGATTACTTTATGAATAGTATATTATACAGTAGGATTTTCTTAGTATACGTAATAATGGTTGCATAAATAGTTATATCCGGAAGACGTTTTTGTTTCCCGGCACATATGCATTACATATTTTTATTTTTTTACACGTAACATAATAATTAAACATGATATATTTAAATTATAACGTATTAATTATAGATAATAATCGTATCGCTTTATATGAGGTTTAAATATTTTTCATGATAATGATAGATAATATAAAATTTATTATTTTAAGATTAATTTTTTATTGACATAATTCATTGTTATGAATAAAATGTATTATCTATAACTATAAAATTTCAATGAAATGAAATGCATAACAATTTACATTCAGTTATTTTAATTTTAAATCCCATTCAACATGATATTTTAAATTTCAATTTATTATTAAAAAAATAACATCAATTTGAGGTGAAAGTTTAAAGGCATAGTATACGTAATAAACCAATAAACAAATGTGCTAAACTAAAATTTTCAAGTTATATTAAGAATGACTAAATATGCTTGTTAATAAAGAAGTACATTTCAGTTTAAACTTTTTCTCGTAATGCATTTAAACAAGGATTTATTGCAAAATAATTATCAAGCGCGTTTATTATCTCTTGACGTCAACAGTCGCTTTCAAATACAAACCGTGTATTTTATGGGAACTTGGAAACAATTGCCCGAATTTGACAACTTTAATGGTATTTTCAGGGAATTGACGGTCACGTTCTCGATCGTACGACAAGGCGATCCTGGTCAAGGTAACCATCCTCGCCTTTCATCCCATTTCCGAACGCTTTCATATGAACGGAAAATTTGCAACTGAGATACACTTATTTCAATGCAGTCGGCGCCTCAATTACGTAATCAGATACCCTTGCATTTGAAAACAAATTTAATGGCCCCATAAATTTTATCATTACTTCATGTTCAACGGTAAAATAAGAAATATTCGAGTTATATTTAGCACATAATAAAATTATATCATAAAAAAAATTAGATCTATTAATTGAAAATTAATTCTATAAGTCCAAAACAAATAAAAAATACCGCTTTGAGAAAAAAAATTTGATTAATTTAAAAAAATAAAATTTGATTAAAAATGAGAGAAAAGAAAAAAGGAAAACAAACACCCAAAATACTTGAACAAAAAAGTAATCGTCATGTTATGCGAGCCCGCGAGACAGCGTTCCAATTTGTAAGAAAGCACGGACAGTGAGCAGCGAGGCCGTGGGCGTTTTCTCGCAAACACTGTGGTGCATTTTTTGATTTTTTTCGCACGCCGCTGATTGCGCGCATATAATGACGTTACGCAAACTGCGAGAGCGGGAGCAATGGCTTTGCTCTATGACCCTCAAAGGCAGCTTTCTAACTGTATTTCATTACTGGCTATTCCCACACGAGCCGCGTGTCGGCGACAACTTCCTCAACGTGTCACCCACGAAAAATGCCTCCCCAATATTTCCCGAAACCCAACTCTGTCTTTCCTCCCAAAGACCCAAACTTTTACTTTACCTTACATTTAAATGCTTTAACTCGCACTTTTTCGAATCCGAAACATAACGTAAGAGAACCAATGCGGATGTAAGGGGTTCGATTCGCGAAAAATCAATTGCGCAACTTGAGTGATCTGAGGAAATGTACAGGAGTTGTTTATATATTGATATAACATCGCGTTAAATAATGCCGCATCTGATACAACGTTGCATTTTTATTGATGGAGACATTTTCGAAAAGATTGATTTGTGCAACTTTGAACTTCGATTCTTGCCGTGGCAGGAGAAAACGCATCAAACGCTTCATAATACTGTAATATGACGGGCAGTAAAACTCACTTTTACTCAACTTATCAAACAATAACATAAAGGGCTCCGCAGTTGACTGTATTATTTCTTGAACTGAAATACAAACCAGTTATTCATACTTTAATCATCGTTGCAC
The DNA here is from genome assembly GCA_022817305.1 of Leptoteleia sp. ZL-2020. Taxonomy (NCBI): domain Eukaryota; kingdom Metazoa; phylum Arthropoda; class Insecta; order Hymenoptera; family Scelionidae; genus Leptoteleia; species Leptoteleia sp. ZL-2020. Next base: position 5,325 of record JABFPN010000152.1, on the reverse strand, counting down.
CGACATCGAAAGTAAGTTATTACGAACTGAAAGGGGACCAAACGAAACCGCCGATGAAACTTACACGTGTGACTAATGGTCCTACCGGTTGCCCCGAAATTTCAATTCCAGTCCATCATCAAAGAAAATTGATTTGTCCGTAAATCAGGGTCGACTGATTTTAACACACTTGTCAAAGTAATTTCATTCATTGAACGCCAAGTAAATTATTGACTACACGAAAAGATATTAATGACTTCATTGTATGGAAATCTTCATCGAATTTATATATGGAACTACCTAGGGACCACATCGACTACGTATTCTGACTGCTGGAGACATAAAGGAAATTTTTTTTTTTTTTTTTTTTTTCGGTTTATACAACCGGAGAAAGTAAACGATAATATTTTTACGATTTTCAGAAGCCGATCAGTATACACGGATGTCTGCGCACGCGATACATATTACGTAAATTCTTTCAGATAATGTAACAGAGGATACTCATGGATATGCACCCATGTGCGAGTTCTCACTGATTGGATAATTGCGGAATTGGTACAAAAAAGAACTTTGCTTTAAGCTGTGCCAATAGGTAGCAATCTTTTTATTTTAATTGTTCTTTGACATTTATTATGCAATTTGATTAATTACGCGTTTAATCCTTTTTGCTTTATCGTCGAGTACGTTAGAAAAAAAAATTCAAATGTCACTTTCATGCAAATTAAATAAATACCGTCGAAAAAAGAATTGAGATACGTATTTTACAAATTCGGAGCAAATTTGTTTCCATTACATTTTATAGTACAAACGTGTGTTTTACTTATTTATAAACTATCTAAGAGTTGCTCAAACAGTAATTATACTATTAATTATTTACATTTTATTAGAAAATATTCGGAATTTATTTAAATGTTTATTTTATGTAAACTTTTTATAAATTTGAAATGGAAAAATAATTCTAAGAAGATATGTTAAATATAATAATTACCAAAGTAGCTATAGATTAATTACTTATTTTTTTCAATAATTGTACATTTAAAATTAATAGATTCATAAAATTTATACATATGTATTTATGTATGCATAGATATTTATTACTCTCTTTGATTTATTGATTACTGTAATCTAATCTGAAAAATATTAATCAGAATTATTAAAATGTTTCTTACGCGGTGTATTTATACACTGAGAAAAATTTTCTTTTGTAGTTACCAGATATTTAGTAAAATTTAGTTGTTTTATTGATAAAAATCAATAAATGTCCCATTTCTGATTATTAGGTCTGGATTAATTGATTTGATTAACCAATATTAATTGGAATATTATAGTTCAGACTAAAAACAAATATATATAAATAATCCGCTTGGTTACCATAACCAGCATTTCTACTTGTTGATTATATTAACCAGACATTTGGTTCAGCATAACCAGAAATCTATCTCCAACTAATATTTCTAATTACTAACCAATGTTGATTATTGATTCTTTTCTCAATTTATGTTCTTAAATCGGGCAAAATTATGTGGACAAGGTTATAATCATCGGTAAACCATAATCTGGGTAAGCGTTACAATATTAAAGTAACATTGTATGAAAATGTTCTCTACGCAAATGAAACGGATTGTTATCTCAAGTGACAAATTCGTATAGGCCCAAATTCCATTGGTGAAAAACCGTTTATAACTTAATGTTGCGTATCAAAAGTCCATAATCTTCGTAGATTGCTCAATCAAATTTCATTCATTGGGTCGATTCACAGTGGCACGCGATGTCACGGCTGAATTGCGTGACGTGGTTTCCTTTATTTTAACGCCATTTATTTCCTCGGCGCGACGGCTTGAACTTTCTTTTTATCAGTCGAACTCCGCCGTGTCATCGGGCAGGCCACCTGCCGGGTCTTTTGTGCCGCGCTGCAACTACGGCCCCAAAGTCACCATTAAACGTCACCTTATCTCGCCAATTTTCCACTTACAATCTTCTCGGCTGGCTCAATTCACCGCGTCACGCAAAACGGTGGGTAAAGTACAGCATTAAAACAAAATTGCAACCTTGTCCACATTGTGGATTCATTCCCAATAGATCCGTCAATAAAAATTGTTTCGTGTCAATGTTTGCTCGAAATCTGTGCGTCTTTGGAAACGTTAAAGACCTCCGTTGCGACACTTAGACTGCGGGGAATGGCGAGAGACAAAAAAAAAAAAAACTAGGCCCGGTCAATTCCCTTCCGGCTGTAAATAAATAGGGGGTTTTTGTTAATATCTCGGATTATTACGTACGTTGCAAAATGTCGCGCAAATGTCTAGATATTAAAAAAGAAATGTTACAACGCATAAATTAAAATAAGAAAAAAGAAAAAAAAAACAAACTTGCCGCAATTCGTCGGGAGGTAGGAATTAATTAGTCCGCGCGTAAATTTCGCGCTGCTCATGAATAAAAATCATTTTTATATAATACGTCAATTTATCCAACGACGAAAATATAAATCGTTAACGCGAATCATCAACAAATTATGCAAACATAAGTAGCCGATTATTATAATGGCCCGATTATTTCCTCAATTAACCCCGGTTATGAACATGAATTATTGGAGTTCGGGTGATTACCGAAAAATCATCGCGGCTAGTTAAATACCAAGATTATCATTGACCGTTAAATCACGCCTCGGATTGCGCAACGAAAAAGCCCCTTGGGATTCGTCGAGCAATGCACGGTTGTTCCACTTTTCAATCGAATCGTATGCATGCGTGCAATTAATTCAACACTTTCCACATTTTGACATTTTTATCGTGCAAATTAGCTGTTGCCAAATGATGACTTTTGTATCGTTACTCAACACCGTGACAAAAACTTATCGTTGTCCTGACGCGGCGCATTTTTCACCCTTCGAATGGCAACGATGAATTTAACAAATAAATAGTATCTAGATTCTAATTATTATACAATAAAATATGAAACGTTTACTTTTATTTATCGCGAGAGAAAGCTGCAGTGGTCCTATTTTTTATTTATTTGTTTTTTTGCTTTTAGTTTTTAAATTTTTTCAATTCTTTTTATTAAGAATATAAGATAAAAAACTCAGGTGAAAATTAGAATTCGTGTTGATATTATAAAGAAAAACGATTAAATTTCGAACGGTGTCTGGTATTATGTTTCGTTGGAAATTCCCACCTAATGGGAAAGCCCTCGTCATTGGCCTTTCGCGGATCATCAATTGCAGGATCTCGAAGAATTGTGAAATGAAAGTCAACATTGGGAATGATCTGAAAAATGTTGCATTACAAGGAATGTTCTAGATTACGGAAAATTTGCCAACCGCAAAAATAACGTTTCAGTTTATAAAGCGTTATTAAATGTAATGTTTGCACTTTTAAATCCAATCCGGTAAAAGTATTTAATGTCATTCACTTGTACCATTTTACGATCGTGCTTTTTGTAAAAAAAAAATTTGCATACTATTGTATCGGGACAATTAACTACGGAAAATAAGTAAAAGGGGAATAATCGCACATAAAATTGTCATTAATATCAAAATAATAAAACTTTCACGCAATCGAAACGTGGACAATATTGATTAATAATCAAAACATATTTTATTAATGTTTTCAAGTTGATACAAGCGGAAAGAATTTAGTAATTGTAATTTAAAATATAGTAAATGTGTAATTTAATTTTTTTTCATTATATTTTTTAATAAAGTTTTAAAAAATTTAATTAAATAAATAATTTAATTGAACTTCAAACCATTGACTTGGTCGAGTTTACTCAACCAAGTTCAAAAATGAATGTTAATGTTAAATTTTCAGAATTTAACCATGCAATAACTAATAATTTATTTCCCGTTGTAACGTTTATTTCACGGTGAACGACGCGATTGATGCATTTTTATATACAGTACCCAACTTAAATATTTAGTCAACACGTGGTTTTATATAAATGAAAGTATACCTTTGTGTAATCGGCATTACATGATAAGTGTATAAGTATAAAGCAGAGTTGACAATATATTTATTTGCACTATTTATTATTAAATTTTTCATTACGCAAGTTAAATAATGTAACGTTAAAAGTATTGTTTTATTTGAAGAATTCATTGTAACATTGTAATTACATCTCGAAAATAATGTTATATGAATAATTACATAATAATAAAATGTATTACATATTTAATAATACAGGATATAAATGTATATATGATAAAACTTCGTAATAAACATAATAAATAATTGCCTTTATGTTTTCTTATACAAATAGTAAAAAACATTATGATTATAACTATGTACAGAAGTACAAAATGTAATAGCAAAATGTTGTAGTGTGTCTACAAAAATATATAAAAGATTTTATGTATTGCAAACCTTGTTAATCAATCATTTTTTTTTTCATTAAAATTATTAATATTTAATGTAATTAATAATTAGATAAAAGTGGTTTGTTTAATATTTTATTTTACGTGCATTTAATTTTTTTTTTACGCTAACACATATCTAGTAATTTTCATTATTAGATAATTTACTTCTGGGAAAAAATAATTGTTGACATAAATAGAAATGTGTTGATGCAATAACATAACGTACTTAATGTACGGATAACAATATTTTTTTCCATGTCAAAGGAATAAGTTGCTTGTCATACTATAAATGTTGTTGAAGTATGAGAAACTTGACCGTTTAAACGTAACCTTTTTTATCTACTTCACCTTATATACTTTTCTTCTGCCCACCTTAATTGCAAATACTTTCATCTAATAATGAATTCAATGTTAATCTTCAAAATTATTTCACAAATCACGCAAAAAGTAACATTTATTTGGGTTACTTTACAAATGCACTTTAATCGTTTACCGGTATTAGAAATGACTCAAATAAGCAGCTGTTTCTTTTCCTTATAAAATTCTTCTTCCATCCGCACCGCGTTTAAGTTTCACCGTCGATGTGTTATTAAAACATGAGGCATACCTAATCTTATTTGATCCAAGTTCAATACATTTTCTTTGTTTTTCGTGAAAAACCACCGTTAGAAACTGTCCTGGCCGCAATTTATCAGTTCCACACCTGATATTTCAAATTCAAAGAGCGATTTATTTCATTTAAATATAATTCTAAAAATTTCCAATACATGAAAATGCATGTCCATTAAAATTAATATTCCCCATAAAAAAAAAAAAAAAAAAGAAAACAAATTAATAACATTAAATGATCCCAAGTGTCTACGAATTTTACTTTCTACGTATCGTAATTTATGCATAAAATCCAAAAGGAATTATAAAGCCATTTACAATTGTAAGAGTCGTATGCCCTTTCCCATTGCGCAATACATTTAATCGAACCAAAAAAAAAAAAAAAAAAA
>JABFPN010000151.1:0-66006 GCA_022817305.1 Leptoteleia sp. ZL-2020 | reverse complement strand
TCATTGTTAAATAATCTCCCAGATTGAGAAAATGTGCTGAATCAACAACATCAATTAATTCTCATTCATTTTAATAAAAACGAATAACACCCTAATCTAGTAATTAACGCTTACGGCATCATCTTAATGCTGTTTTTATTCTTCAACAACTCGCTCTGTTAATAAAGGACAGACAATTCTGTTTACATAAGTACATTGTACATATAGCAAAATTACCTTTGTTTTTAAAACAAATTATTTATTAATGAACTATAATTAATAAATATAATTAAAACATGTAAAATAAATGTTAACGTTATTTTTTTTTAATTAAAAATGTTTTTAAATCCAAAGGAACTATAATACCTATATAATACTACTTTATTATTTAAAAAAATAAGTACATTATTGCAATATTTTAAAAATATGTTTACAATGTTAAAATATGATAAATTATTAATATAGAAACATTAATATTGTTATTGAAATTGAACATTTAGAAATAAGTTTAGTTTGCATTGTCACTGAATCAAACATTTCTCCTTATAAATATTTAGTATATTTTATATCCTACAACAGCATGGTGTACAATATTTTATGATAACAATCTGCGTTAGATAAAATGTTAAAATATATTTAAAAACGTTTAAGCAAATTTAAACCTCATATTCCAAAGTAACTTTTGATTTAGCATTTAATTTTTTCCACAAATAATTTACTGTAAAATATTATTTTAGATAAATACTATATTTACAACCGTTAATCTTAAGTTGTTAAAATATACAAAAAAACACATTATATAATAAATTCATTTTTAATATAATCATTGCATTGTATACATGAGTAATGATGCAAAAAAAAAGTGAATTGAGATTACACAGAACATATCAACGTGGTTACAAATGGTAACAAATTTTAAACGAAATAAAATAAAGAATATAATATAATTGATACATACTTTCGTTACAAATGTTAACCAATGACAATAATTCAGATATATATCTGTACGATTAATTGAGTAGATGCGAAATTTCTCAAATACAACGATGTTTGGTTTAATAACCGTATGGAACTGTGTCTTTCAACATGTTGTTGATTCGTTGTTATATCTCTTTGCGTGTGTAACATGATATAAAACATATATTGTGTTTAGGAAATGCACACTTCCATTAAAAAAAATATTAATATTAGTACTTTCAAAGCACCATTTGTTGTTTCAACCGAGTAATAAAAATAATACAATTTTAGAAAAATAAATTTGATATGACACAATATTTGACATCTTTATATGAAATAGAAAATGTACGCTTCAATGCAAATTAAGTATTCATTTAGTATTCTAAGTATTTATACTTAACATAACAACACATGGCGCTGAAAGCAATACTTTGTATATACAAGTGTGATTTCCGTTCAGTATACTGTACATTTGAATCAATCTACATATTATAATTAACAAACGAATTAAAAACGCACTGTTATAAGCTATGCTTTAATTAAATTTCGAAAGTAACAAATTATAAAATATCTACTATGTATATATATACAAATAATAGTTTTGTACAGACTGATTTTTTAATAATATATTTTAATATGTGACTATTTAAACTATGTATAAAGAATATATAAAAACTTACAAATATTTCGCTAACTGCAGCAAAGAAAATCGATGGTTACAATATTATACGAGATCATCAAAGCAACGTTTACAATTATAAAATAAAACATTTTGACATCCGGAATTGAAGTTGAAAGAATGGTGTTTTTACGTACCAGTTTTACCATTCAAACTTGGTGAAACCCAGACAAGTTTGTATGGCAACAATGAACAATTTCTTCAAAAATAATTTGACATTCACATTTACAGTGATCAACATACGCCGTCGTCATTATTAGCTTATTGCATCTGATATTGTTTAAATGAAGGCCATTCGTGTGCAACAAGTGCACGATTACAATTGGACAGCATTGTAAGTATATATAAATTTGCAAAGTTCAATTTGATACCTCGTTTTATTTATCTAGTATCGAACCATTGTACATTTCAAAATCATAATAGAATAGTAAAATATATACAAAACTTATTGAACTCTTCGTTATTGTGTAACTATTATAAGTCAAATTTATTGTTATCAATATCGATACTACGTGTTTTACGAACGTGGTTTTGTTACCGCCCGTAAAAAGCAAAACAAACGTTTTGTTGCTACGCAGACTAACATTTTAAAAATGCTTTATATATTACAATACTGCGAGTGTTATTGTTACGTTATTATTATCCACCTTGATAATAAAATATATATTGTACAAATAAATACTTTTTACAGGGTGAAAAATATGGAATGCGCATTATTTTACGAAATTATATATACAAAATACTATTTCGTATCTTGTACGTAAATATACCCTTCGGTGTGCTTTATCCATACTTTGCTCAAGCTGCTGATGTGTACTTTTTGTTTCGCTTAATCGTTTATATTCCACAAAACTTATCAACTATTGCTCGTTTTTATACTTTATTTCATTATTATTTAATATTGAAGGAAGCACGTGCGAAGTCTACATATTCATCTATTTTATTTCGAATTTTGCCAGGCAATCAGCAATTTCAAATGCTTTCGACTCAAATTATTTTCTTATTTTCCGTCTGAAAATTTAACTTTCGGAATGTTTTTTGATGATTCTGGAATAACTTACAAAAATACTAATAGAACGTTAATACTGAAAAATTTAAATAAATATTCTTTCGACGCCAAATTGCAAAATCTCGACGCTGGTCCCGTCTCATTCTGTAATTTATTATGTTCTGTGTCTGTACGTGAAATTACTATTTTAATTCACTGTTAATCATTATTATTTATTTCATTCAATGTTATTATCTTTTCTTCTAATTAATTTATTTTTCGTCTTCAATGGCGTTCCATATAATTGAATGCAATTTATCATGTATCTTGACGGACAATAAATAGACAATTAAATATATTATCTTACTAAACCGATGAAAATTTTTTAATTAATATTAATAAGTATAGATATTATCTATATTATATAAATACAAAAAAAATATCTAACAGAGTATTTAATTAATTGCATCACAAGGCCATTTTAACAAAAATTTTGAAAATTTATATTTTGTTAAGAACAGCAAATATTATAAACAAAATCTTGTAACTAAAACTAGTTACACTTTTAAAAATAAATATCACAAAATGAAAAAAGCCTCGAGTTCATAATTATCAACAATGATATAGAACACCACACACCGTTTTTTTTTTCTACAATGCTGTGCTTTCGATCGGAGATGCAGACCTGTCCGAATTTTTAATCGAAATTTGACAATCCTGAGACGCACAACAAAGATCCACCATGTCCTTTGTGTCCCTTAACTTTGCAAAATCGAGGTCTGAAAAAAAATCGCTCTTCATTGTACCAACTGCGCTATCTGAACTAAAACTATCTTGTCTGCCTAAATCCTTACAAAATTCCTCCTCCTCCCTTGACGAATCCGTTACATTTTCAATAATATCAAATCTCCCATCCAAAATATACTTCAAATCTTCTGACTTACCACCTGAAATGCCTGGATCGATTGCATCTTCGTTACAAATTACACAATAATTCGCGTTATCGAGTTCCTTACATCTACAATCAGCTTTTTTAGTTGCGGTATTGGCGCCATCTTCACCCCAATTAAAACTATCATTCTCAAAGAAATCGTATTTTCCTAATGAGTCATTCTTTTCACACTTTTTGTTTTTATTTTTCTTCGCACTCTTTTCAGCCATTTCAGGATTATCAACAGTGTCATCGTCAGCCGAAAACGCAGTTTTAGATGTTTCTTTTGTTGGTGAGATTTTTGTACGACGTAAATAAGTACCATTTTTAGGTCTTCCATCCTTATCAGAAGTAATCGATTTTCCTAATTGCCGCAAATAGGTTCCCAACTTAGACGACGAATCTTCTTTTTCTTTGACGTGGTTAATTTTGTACGAAAATCTATTCTCGTTCAATACTAGCTCTGGTTCTCTAATCTCTCCGACATATTTAATCTTACCCGCATCTGTGGCACTTTGATCATCTTCTCTTTCCAATGTACTGTCTTCGCATCCTCGTTTTTTGTCAACATGACCTTCCTTAATTGGTCGAAGGTGGGGTGTCGGCACATCCGGTGTAGTGGATTCACTAGAACTAGGACTTGGTCCGGTGTAATGCTTGATATCGAAATCGAGATCGGACGGCAATGGCGCCCCCACTGATAAGTGCATCGCCAATCCTTCTAACCACACCTCAATGACCTCAAAGGGCGGCCTTTTGTCAGGATTTAAATCACAACACAAAAAAGCGATCGTGTAAAATGTTTCGGGACAATTCGAGCAAAACTTTTCTTTGAACACTTTTTTGTTAAGACCGAAGTCCGAAGATCGAGGTAAATAATCTGGATCGGCTTGGACTCGACCGATAATCTCACAAAGAACTATACCAAAGCTGAAGATATCAACTTTTTCATCATATTTATTCCCTTTCATCATTTCTGGCGCCATCCAGTAAGGATTTCCCACAACTGTGTAACGTTTTTTGCGTTCCTTTTTTGATGTTCGCACCTCGCCATCCGAGCGCCGGTTTTGTACGTGTTTATCTGGTGTTCCATTTCCATTCTGAATGATGCGCGCAAGACCAAAGTCTGCGACAACTACAGTCTTATCCTCTCGCACGAGACAGTTATGAGAATTAAGGTCTCGATGAATGATGTTCATGGAATGCAGGTATGCCATACCAGCAGCGATGTCTTTTGCAAACGACGTACGCTGTTCCCAGGGTAAGGGCTCGCTGATGTCATGGAGAAGTGCACGCAAAGTGCCGCCAGATATATATTCCGTCACCAAATGGAGCTTCTTGTCCTTATACAAGACACCAATGAATCGTAAAACATTATTGTGATGTAGTGATCTTAATACTGCAACCTAGTTTTTGATAGAAAAATTTATATGACTTATAATTTAGAAATACAACAAAAATTTTTCGATATATTTACATTTTTTTTTGACGTATCACCTTAATTATTTGTAATTATATTATTTAAAATATACATAGTACAAGCTACGTACTTCTTTTAAAAAATTCTTCTGTGCCTCTTCATCGACCCTGTATAATTCCTTTAACACCATAACTTCACTTGTATCTCGATGAGTAACTTTATAAACTTGACCAAAAAAACCTTTGCCCAAAAGTTCCCCTTTTACAAGATCGCTGGCCCGGAAAATCCTTTGATTTTTGGGTTCTACGCGAAATGATCTGGTGCGACTTAGATCACAAGTTGGAGTAGTTGGCGATACGCTATAATAAAGTTATTTAACATATCAGTAAAACATAAGTTGTAAAAAAAACCATTACATTTTGGCAAACAATTATTAATTATTAATACATATTGTCAATAAATTATTACCCATCAAGTAATCGTGACATAGAACTGCTTCGTTCCTTATGCGAAGGATCCTTAGTCCTTTTTAATTGTCGACTTCTTGTTCCACTAACACAACCAATGTCTTTTCTTTTGAATAAACGCTCTTTGCTGTCTGGACTTGTTTTGGGACTTAAACTACGTGTCACAACAGCGGATGGCACACTTGCAAAAGTAGATCTGCGAGACAATGAGTCTGGATCATGTTCAATGGTTAGCTGAAATATATTAATAATTTAAATCAAAAATCTAATCACATAAATAAGCTAATTTTAATTTATGTTTGTATTTTGCTATGTTTAAAGTAGTAAATATTATGAATATTAATCACTGTCACTATCAATTGTATGTAAATAATAATTTCTTCACAAGTGTGAATGTTTCAAACAAATTGACAGTTTTGACAGATTACCCTTCCTTCAATAAAATAATTTAGAAAATCATTCTCACAAATTTATTGGTTCATTATTTAAATTCAATTTTTTCCAATTTAAAGAACACACATACGTAACGTGTTAACAGTTTATATACTGAATATTCTGAAAGATAGTACATTTTATACTGTTTAAATATCAAATTATTGGATTCATTATAAAAAATTATATATTATAATATGCAAGTTTTTAATTGCAATTGAATTTTGTAAATACTATTATACAAATTATTACAGTCATATCATAATAAGATGAAGCAGTATTAAATGTTTACAAACTATATTTCACACCTGTAAAACTGTATCTGAATATCGAATAAGATTTTCAATATTTTCCACAGGTTGATCTTTGACTGGTGTTCCGTTAACTTCTAATATTCTGTCTCCAATGTGTAATGACATCAAGTCGGTAGACATGTTTAATCTAAAACATTAATAATTTTATATTTAACTATTTAACATTTCAAACTTCATTGATTGTGCTATTGAATCGTTGCAAATTATTATTTGACTATGCATTTTTTGTAACAATTCATGCAAAATTCTACGTCTCCAGTATTCTTATTGACAAATATATTGATCAATAAGCGAACATTGAACAAATAAATGAAATAATCAGTTTGATCAATGAAAACACTATTCTAAACGCAAACTAAATCTAATATTGTATAAAGTTATTTAAAAATGTCATTGATTAAATAAATAACTTAATATTAAAATAAATTATTTAATATAATAGTAAATATATCTGTCTTAACAGTTATTAATGAAGCAAATGTGAATAGTGCGTTATACATTCTCCTTTAAATAATAATAAATTCTACATTTATTATATATTAAAAGGGATTTAAAATTTAAAAATATTATACTTAAAAATCGCTTATTGATTATATGTACTTTGAATTTCAGTATTGAACTTCGAAAATATAATTAAGAATTGAATAAACCGCGAGAATTCATTAAGTATATGTATTTTTTTTTATTTCTCTTTCAACATTGTTTTTAACCATTATTTTCCTACAATGTTTCATGCATAAAAAAAGGGTAAGCAGTTTATTTACAAAAATTTAAAGCATGCGTTGTATATTTTACAGGGTTGGACAATGTGTAATTAAAATGTTAGCAGTTTCTTTAAATTTTAACTATTACTAATTGCATAATTATTTACATTATTGTTCAATATCCCTAACAGAATCAAAACGCGGATTATAAAACATAAATTAATAATTCCTACTACATTTTATAACTCTGAGATATGATTATTTCTCATAACATGATATAGTATTTTAAAAATATATTGAAAAAAATATAACCAAGGAATAGAACCCGTTACCTCACAATCACTAATCTTATCCTTTACCGCAGCTCTACAGTGAAAATAAAGGTCCCACTTACAAATATTGGAAAATTTAGTCAAGCCTCAACCATAGAGTTCTATTCCTTAATAACGATAGTTTTTTGTAATATATTTTTAAATGTATGAAATATTTTTTACATCATATTTTAAGTAATGCATATTCCTTATAAATTTCTCTCATTATAAGTGCATTTCTTTAGCAATCTGGTAAAAATATAATCTCAAAATTAGATATAAATTTATTGAGATAACGTTAGTTAAATTGGGGCAACATCACTTTACCATCACCTTTATATTAATACAATATCATTGTAATGATAGTGTAATGGAAATACAATGACATTGTTATATTAGTGCAAAGCAGCTAATGTAATCTCAGTACTTATCAATTATGTATGGGTTTGAGATTTGTGTTATCAGATGGCGTTACATTATAGCAATGCAACTAGTCTTGCCAACCCTGTATACTTAATCAACACACTGACTAATGTCATTTATAGATAATTATCAACTTATATAAATTATTACGTGACTATGAAAACATTTCATGTACAAAAATTGGCTATTTTTCTTATACCTATGATTAGAGAAGTGGCAGCATAGCCTAAACAGAACCTCCATCATAGAGGCCACCAGCTTACAGATCTTTCCACGAACATTTCTTATTAACCTGTATTTTAGTTTAGAGTTATTAAATGTTCGAGCGTTGCAATCTTTATAAATCCGAAGAAAAATGATATAGAAGAATGTATTCTCTTTTTTCTTTCTTAAAATATAGGAAGAAGAACTAATAAAAGAAACTATAACGATTTAGCAACTAAATGTTTAAGATCAATTAAAAATAAGTTACTTTATTTAGAAACAATAACTAATTAATGTCAAGTTTATCTTTAAAATTACACAGAATAAATATGTGTATATCTGTTCTATACATGTATTTACACTTAGAGAAATAACCCACTTTATTATTAACATATATATAACTTAATAAAGGTACACGTGTGTATAAAACTAGAATAAACTCATTATATTTATAATATTTATGTACACACGATGTATTATATCTTTGTTTTGATATGTCAATTTACTGTGTTCTTCAGTAAAAATTACGAAATTATCTGGGAATTCATCAAAACAAACAACAAGAATTGTATTCTCTATAAGGTAAAGCAAGATGCGAAAAGTTGAAAAAAAACTGAGGTGAATAATATAATCTTAAATTGTTATTTTTTTCAAATTAATACAAAATTTTACTGTTTACTAAAATTAATTTCTAAGTTTTAGCTGTTATGTTCCCAAGTTCTTGTTAAAAATAGTACAATTTTCATATAAATTTCTTTCAATGTACATATTACATGTATATGTATAAATATACAAATATAAAGATACATTTAAGTGCATACTTTACTTAGTCATTCCACAAAATTTATTTTAACAGTCTAATTTTTCAATTATTAAAATATAAAACTTGATAACATGTTTTAACATAACTGTAAAAATTATCTTTTACATTCTCCTTTATCTATTACAATTTTGTCATGAAACTTCTCCGAAGTCAAAGTTATATCTGTGAATCCGATAAAAAGCACTTAGGAATGTTGGAATATGTTTTTATGAATATACAATGCTATTAAATAGAAAGTAAATACGTATTTTTTGCAATAGTTTTATCTTGTAAATAAATATGATACATAGTATTAATTTTATATTTCTGATAAAATTTAAATATTTAATAAAATATAAGTTTTATATAATAGTTAAAAATGGTACATTATGTTATTATTTTTATTTTAAATTTTGAATACTTACAGAATTTAATGAAATCAGTCAAAAAATTTTGCGTTATGAAATGTTCACATATTACCAAAATCAAAAACAATATGATGCAGTTTTGAATTCACAACAGAAACTGAGATAAAATAACTGATTATAGCAAAATTATTCGTTTGTAACTAAATCGTCATTAATACATTCCAAAAGTTTTTCACTCGGTAATTTATATTTCACTCAGTCACTCATTTATATCCAACTAATAGTATTAAATATTATCTTTGTTTACCTTTATTAATACTCAATAATAAGATCAGTAAAATAAACTAATAAAGCTGTAATTTTATTTTATTAAGGAAGTAATAAAAGATAAATGTTTCCCCCATTCAAATAAATGAATAAATATTTAAATAAAAAATAACATTTCTATATTTTGAAATTTAATGGTGTCGCTATATCAAAACACTCCTAATTAGTTTAGATTCAAAGTTTCATGTATGATATTTCTACCTTACACTTTTTTATTATTAAATAAATATAATAATTATATTGCACAATTGTCAATTATGTATAGTAAACACATCCCATAATTTCCAAACGCTTCATAATTCTTTTTAAAAATTCAACCAATTCGTTCAAAAATTGTTTAATTGCGTCGTTAGGAAAAGCAGTTAACTAAATGGAGAATTAATCTGCAAATAATGCAGAAGCGGTCGGATATATTGATATATGATGTTAATATCAATTAATTTTGTTTCTTAGACATAATTAATCATGAATGGCTCTTACTCTGATATTCGGAGCAAAGCACCACCGCAGTTATGAGAAGATGGCATAGCATCCAATGTAAGTCTGATTCCTCTTTGCTTCTCAGGAACACTTGTGTTGGGCGGAATTTCTACCAGCCTTATACTGTGCGGCTTTCGCACAAACGGGTAGTTTGCTGTTCTGTTAAGTGGCTGCATTTGTTTTTTGTAACATGCTCCACAATATAATTTGGACCTTTCCACCAGGGCATAACTCTCGCCATCTCCAATGAATGAACTGCAGAAGTTGCAAGTAAAACATTCTGGATGAAATTTGTGATCACCCGCCAACATGACTGGACCAGTGATGACTTGGCCGCAACCTTGACAGGCTTCTCCGTAAGCTGTCCAATAGTCATCCTTGCAAAAGAGCAAACCATCTTTTTCAAAGTACCAAGATGACAGAGCTGCATCGCATGCCGAACATCTAATTTCAACAAAGAAAAAGTGTATCTTTAATATAAACTAAATACTGTATTATTTAGATATTATTAATATATTATTTTATTTAGTTACTGAAAGATATAAATAAACAAGACTTTTCAGATACTGATATTCAAATCAAATTTAAAATTGTTCATGTTTATATGTAACATTTTATTACCATATTCATATATACTAATAACACTTAAACATTGGTTACATCATACAAAATTATAAGTATTATAAATAATTATATAATTAATAGTAAATTGATTACTATATAAATAACTATGAGTAATAAAAAATTGGAAGTATAAATATGTATTACACTAATTCTGCACGACTACTTAACAATGGTAATAAATTGATAAAATTGTCTCAGCAGTCTAAAATTATCTTTATCGCCTAATGTGTACAGAAATTGATGTCAGAATTATAAAAAGGAAAATGTCGCATTCCAAAAGCTGCCTTTAGTTTACTTTTAAAATCAAATTTTCAATTGATTCTTTGCCATGAAAAACAAGCTATATTCCTTATATTTTTGTATTTAATATTAAAACTTATACTTTTATATACAAATAACTTACAAATGCGTATATATTCAACTTCAAATATTTATTTAAACTAAAGAGAAAATCATTAAATGCAATTATTGATTTTCATAACAATAGCACAAATGAAAAATATATGTACATGAATCCTTCAAAGCTTTGAAATTCTGCAATGATTTCTTTTTATATCAGCATTATTTCTCATATTTAATATTTTACTAGTTTTAATTTGTTTAATAATTTACTTCAAAGTTTACAATACTAAATGTTGACGTGTTAGCATAAAATACGAACGTTTCCAAATAAAGAATATTATTACTTGTCTATCATTAGCAAGGAATACAGATCACTTATATTAAATCTCTTTAACTAATCCTAATCTAATCCCTACCGAAAACAGTCAATGTGCCATTCCTGACTCAGAGCTTGAATAAATTCATCATCTTCAATACTATTCAAGCATCCTGCGCAAATAAGAGGTCCTCCTACCTCCCCGCCGCCAGGATCTGCAAATGCACAAATAACTAATTCATTTTGGTCACAAGTAAATCCTTGGAAATGACAAGTAATTCCATGAACCATTCACAAAATCGTATTTCTCCCACACAAAGCAAAGGATCGATGATTCACCAAGATACATTATTAAAAAGTAAATTAATTTCGACGCAAGTAAGCAAAATCAAACCGAAAACGAAATACGAACAAATAATCAGTCAAAACAAGGGAGACACAGTTAGGAAAAATACAAAAAATAAAAATAAACAAAAAGAAGGTACGAAAGCGTCAACAATCGCTTCGCCGAAATGTTTTGGCATGTTCCATCTCGAGCAATTTCTTAAATCAAACAAGGATGCATTTATACGAATAGAGTTGTCTGTCCTTGTTTAATTTAAGAAATGGTTCAAGCTAAAGCGTGTCATTTGAGTGCAAAAAAGAGGGAAAAGCGTAAAGAGACAACAAAACGAAGGGGCGAAAAAGAAGGGAAAGCCCCACGTATCTGGCAATTTGGAGGGCGTCCTTGTTTTTATTTACCAAAAGTTGATTTATTTACCGGGCGACGATTAAAAAGTTAACGAAATGCGTCGCACGGGGGAATACGTACACCCATGGTGGCGCTTGGGGCAGAAGCGAGGATTCGCGTTGCCCCCCGGGCCGAGGTTCTCGTCCGCGCGAAACGCCGTCATTAATCGAAAGGAAAACAAGGAGAAGGCGAGCGAGGCCCGCGGTGTCGAGGCGATGAAAATGAAAGGACCGAACGCCCACACGGGCGCGCGCGCCAGCCAGCCAACTCGCACCAAGTATCAGCGCCGAGCGACGACGAATCGCGACGTCCGCGTCGCCACGGATTACCCCGAGCACGCCGAGCGTACGCCAACCGAGCGCTGAACGTTTGCATTCGCAAGGTTTTCCGACTTGTCACGTACCGTTCGTCGTGATCTCGTCCATTACGGCATTCGCGATCCTGGGCACATACGCGCCAACTGCCTATAGTCCGTGCGCCCACTGTCAAACACTCTGACTCGGATTTGGTACAGTCCCTGCCGTTCGGTTACAACAATCCGAAAGTAACAGTTCGCGGGATGCGCGCATAACGCTCCCAGTGGCGTACCCGTCGCGCCACATTTTCAGGCTCCCCCGTAAGGTTCCCCCCCAATGGCAAAAAATATTTATGAAATGTTTATGGATAATGTTTTATAAACATGAAAATATCCACCACGTAATATTGATGTTAAATCACATTTATATTTCAAAATATTTATACAAGGGGAGAAAAGATTTGGAAAAATTACCAAGATTGTTAGTAAAGAGGTTACATACTTGTCTAAACTCTTATTTTTATGATAATAAAAGTTTTATTTTCGAAAACAAAAATTACTTTTTACTACTTCAGCTTAGTTGATCCATGAAGATAGTAAAATGTTTTCACATCGGCTGCTAACAACGCACTTATAAAATGAGTCAAAATATACGGAAAAACTGTGTGTTTTTGTTTTCGCAAAACTTTGTAAATTTCATCTATAAGGAAACAATGGCTGATAATATCCAAAATTCAACAAGGAGAATATTGTTTACATTCGGTGTAATTAAAGCCACAATAAAGTGTGGGGGTAAAGAGTGCAACTTTCTAATGCGAAGGTCGAATATTCAAAATTCGAACAAAACCATAATTTGTCTGAGACAAAGATTATTCAAATAAAAGAAAAAGGGAATAATTTTTTTGATTGGTTTATGAGATATTTGGAAACAACATCATTATCTTTTATTTTAACGCATGCTTATACATTTAAACACTTGAAATAAAAATATATCAGCTTCGAATTAGCCCAGCTTCTTCAAATTTTGTCAAATTAAAGACGAATACTAACTAAATTAACATTTTCGCGAAATATCATTAATTTCTGACATTTTTGAGTCAACCTTGCACCTACCATAACGTTTTAACCATTGAACTCCTTGGCAAAGCATTTACATCGCTTTGTGAGGCAATATATTTATTTGTGATAAGATAAATAATTACATGATCACAGAATCAATTCAATAAGAAAGAATTTTTATAAAAGAACACTTAAATAATTTATGCTTATAACGGTTATTTAATTGAACAGAATTTAGTTATTTAATTTACATCAAATGTGTCCATTTTTTATAAATAATTCTGTTGATTCTTTCATAGTTAAACTTATGATTATCCCCTTAAGCTTTTTACATATTTTTGAAAGAGTTTAGATATTCAATATTCAGAAAAAATCACTGAAAAGCAGTGAAAAACGCTGAAAATATGAAAAATCAAGAAGAGTCGATTCAAATTTACTTAGAATTTCACAAAAAAGATCAAATGGGGACACTTTTTCATGATTTTTGTTATATTAGCAATTTTCAAAATCTTATCAATATATCAAATCGCGACCTTTGCTACTCAGTGAATGAAATATTATTAAAGATTTTTCAAATGCACAAATCATTAGTGAAACTTATTAAAATTGATACATTTTAGAAATATGATACACTTTAAAAAGTTTCAAAAATGAATTATTAAGAATTTTAGAAATATGATACTAATTAAAAAGTTTTAATACACGTTTGTGCATTTGAATAATTGTTATTAATTTCTCATTTACTGGGTACGATTTTCAGTGAAACAGCTTCTGAACAATATAAAATTCAGTTCAAAACACAATAATATTAATTAATAATATTTCGGTAACAAGTAGTTTTTTAATAAAAAAAAAGGAATACTTTATACAATTGATTAATTAGAATTGAGGTTTTACAGATTTAATTTAAAATAGTTAACACCCAATAAACGAGAAATTATTAAACATTATTGAATGTACAAATCGTTATTAAAACTTTTTAATGAACGTGATATTCCTAAGATTTTGAATAATTTATATTTAATACTTTTTAAACATTTAAATCTTCTAAAAATGTTAAAATATAAATTATTGAAAATTTTAGGAATATGACATTTATCAAAAATTTTTAACAGTGATTTGCACCATTCAATAATTTTTAAAAGTTTCTCGTTTAACGAGCATATCAAATTATCTAAAAAAAAAAAGAAAAAAAAATGATAGGTAAGCACGTGTTGTCGACGATCCGATAAGAATTTAGAAAGCCGTCCCATTTGACAAAATGCTCTGGTATTGGATAAACGAAATAGTTTGTTTTGGTCACTCGACAGCGCAACTTGGCTACCAATAATGAACAAATTTTAATTCATTTTTCCTCGACTCATTTTTCCATAGCTGGTAAGTGTTGCAGCGCGAGACAATTAATTTCATTGAAACTAAAAAAAAATTTTGTTTTTTGCGATACAGCACCTTTATAACGACGTCGATGAAAACGATCAAATCATTTTTAACGTCTTTGCTCGTGCGTTACGTCTTGGAAAAGTAAACGCTTATTAAATATTTTAGTTGTGTCGTGCAATTCGGATATAATGGGTCGTTACACCGGTAAAAAATGTCGCCTATTGACGATGATATGGATGGTTGCCGTTTTTATACCAGTGGAAATAATCGTAGGATATGTAACGAATTCCACGGCACTGATAGCCGACAGTTTTCACATGCTGTCCGATGTGATTTCCTTAGTTATTGCATTTTTATCGATCCAAGTAAGTTGCTTTTTATTATCATTTTTAATTAAAGTCAAAGAATTTAATTAAGAGAACCAACTGGTCGACGTTTGCGACAACAGTTTGTGGAGTTTTCAATGGCGAAGATTTGAACAGTGGGAAGAATTATTTAGTAAAATCATTCCGCGTAATTGTTGTGTAATTAATCATTTGAGATGAATGAATACTGTATAAAGTTAAATTATTAGTTGTCGAGAAGCGACCATTGGTTGTTACCAGTAGGACATGTTAGTCTGTACTGTATTTGTTGCATATTTTAATGAAATTTTTAATGAAGTTAAAGCTAACGTAATATAAATTCGTGTCATTGAGCGTGCTAAATTATTATGTAATTTAATTTAAAAATAATTATATAATTATATAAAAATCGGCACAAACGTATATCTGCGTGCAATTAAAACGTAATATTGTGAATTGATTGTGGTTATAATACGTTAAATAAATTTTGATTAATTTCTATTAAAATTTTTGTTAATCTTTCCTTTCTGTTCTTTTTTTTGTTTAAATACTACACAATAATTTATAAAGGGTTAACAATTTTTTTTTATAATAGAAGTATTATTACTAATTTGTTGTAAATTAATAATTTGTTGTACAGTATACAATAAATTACATCAGATGCCATAACTAATGTAAATAAATCATAAAAATGGGGTAATAATTTCTACAAGATATGATAGTAAGAAAATAATAATATGTACAATGTTTCCAACTTTCAGATGTCATCTAAAGAATGGTCCAAAAATACTTTTGGATGGGCCAGAGCTGAAGTTTTAGGAGCTCTTGTAAATGCAGTGTTTTTAATTGCATTATGCTTCAGTATTACAGTAGAAGCATGCAAAAGATTCATAGAAGTTGAGGAGATACACGATGCAAAACTTTTAATAGGCGTCGGTACTCTGGGCCTTCTACTTAATGTAGTTGGTTTATTCTTATTCCACGGTAAACATGTTAAAATTACCTTACCTAATAAAAGAACAATGCTTAACGCCATTGCTCTCGTTTTTTAACTTTATTTCTCACATATTTATATATATGTATTATCCAATCACCTTGAAATACATATAGCAATTATGTAATACACATATTAAGTATAATATAATATCAGTGTTTAATTTGATTCTCAATACTATAATTGATAACAACTTTGATAACTTCAAATATTAACGCATGAGCGGTTAAAGTTGAAAATGAATATCTAATTTTTAGAACATGGACATTCTCATGGAGGCAGTCATCTTAACCCTGAAATGATAATCCATGAAAATAGCACATCTGACGAATACCCGAACCCAATTACGCACCAAAATCATGGCCACAGTCATGGCCACAGTCATGGCCACAGTCATGGAAGCCACATGAACATTCGAGGGGTCTTCCTTCACGTTTTATCAGATGCACTTGGCTCAATAATTGTAATTATTTCTGCAATTATTGTCGAGTATACCGAATGGGAATATAGGTATTTAATAATCCATATTATTTGATCACATTTTTCTAATACTATATTAGTAGTTCCTATTGGTTTGTCACAATTTTAGCAAATGAATTTGTGGAAAACAAATATTATAATCATCTTATTAATAAATTAAACATTACTAATATCATGTATTATTATAGATAAAAGTATGTAAGAATTTAATAATTAATTATTGCAGATTATATGTTGACCCAGTGTTGTCTTTAGTGTTGGCACTTCTAATTTCATTTTCGGTTTGGCCATTACTGAAACAATCAGCACTGATACTTTTGCAGTCTGTCCCGACACACATACAAGTAATAAATTAAAATTATTCAAATGTATAGATTAAAAGCATGTTATTTAATTTTGTAAGGAAATTATGTCTGAAATTTATTTCATTCAAACTTTAATTTCTTATTTATTATATAGATAAAATTTGTTAACAAAGCTAAACTGTAACTATTCTTTGATGTTTCTATAACAAAATTAGTCTAGAATAATATTATAAAAGTGATAGCTTGGACAAGTATGTAACCCATTTACTAACAATCTTAGTAATTTTTCTTAATCTTTTCTCTTCGTATTTAGGTGGAAGCTATAAAAGATGGTCTGCTTAAAACTGTGGACGGTGTTTTAGAAGTTAACAATTTTCATGTATGGCAATTGGATGGCAAACGTATCATTGCGTCTGCTCATATCAAGTATCGTAATTTTAATGACTACTTGAAAGTTTCTGAAAAAGTCAAACAATACTTTCATAACGAAGGCATCCATTCATTAACATTAGAGCCTGAAATTGCTGACGTAAGTACAAAATAAATAAGTTAAATTACTTTTAATAAATTAAAGAAATTTATGCAATTTAATGTTTTATATTTTACAGTTTAATTCTTTTTATTTTGCATAAGATAATCAATTGGGATTCTATAAGAAATTCATCAGAAAAATTTACACCAGCTAAAACTGTTAATTAAAAATGAATGTAATAAGGACTCCATTAGACACGTTTGAAAAATTAGTATCTGATGATGTTAATAATTAATTTAAAGTACAAGTGCATTCATTGAATGCAATAGCATTAGAAAATTATTATAAATTACTCCATAAAATTATATGTTTATTTAAATGTTAAACTGTATATATATGTAAATATATAAATTATTTTTAAATGAAAATGTTATTAATAATAAAAAATTCGTTGTCATATTTTAAACTTTTTCCCTTCATTACAATTTATCTTTAATACCATATATGTGATAAATTACATTTTAACATTAATAAATTAATAAATTGTGATATATTATATCACATAGTACATTCTGATTGCTTGTCATAGCTCTCTGAGCAGTATTTTGAACAGAGCTCAAAGTTCTTCTATTGATTAATAAAAAGAAAGTAAACTAATGGGAACAGTTGGATTACTGCACAGAAAACACAAAAATTTATAATTTCTGTACAGCCTCTAACAATAGGTCATAATAAGTTTTCCATTTTGATTATAAAAAACTCATTATTTTTAGTTTCGTTACTAAATTATTCACTAAATTTGTAAGGCCACTGGAAAAAAATGATATAAACATGTTTATACGATATGATTTTTATTTAAACAATCTCTAATTTTTCCTTAGCAAAGTACATTTAGTTCTTATGTCCTCGCACCAACAATGTTTCTTGTTTTGCTTTTAAAATTATCATATTTAATCAAGTTTATTGTGAAATATCGATGTTTTTTCCTGTTTCATGTGTGACCTGTTTATCGTTCAACGTTGTAATACTGCTACAAACAATTGCAACTAAAATCGACGTATCATTCGAAAGAATAATAAGGTGTACATACACACGAATAGCAAGTAACACATAAAACAGTTTGAACAAAAGTGTTAATTATCTCGCGTTTACTATCGAAGTAACATATTCATTCCAGAACAGAATTTATTGTAGCACCGTGACATTAAAGAAAATCGCTTAATTTTTAATTAATAATTTGCAATATCAGATTGCAATGAGTAGTTTTACTGTTTTGTTTTGTTGGTTGATAATGCTTTGAGTATCTAACACAAAGTACGAAAGTGAGCTGCCTGCTTAAGTACTGTGGTTTTGTTATCGACTTTGTAACTATTGATCTAACGAATTTACTGGTTAAACATTTTCTGGGGCAACTTTTAATATAAGAAAGTGATTTTAATTTTTATTAGTACAAAAATAGCCACACTTTTTTCGGTCGCTTTTAATTTTTGGTAAAAAAAATTAGCGTAAAAAAGTTTTTTTTCCTCATACAAATATAATAAAGTTGTCTTAAAAATACGACGATTTTGATTGTCTTCAAAAATATATTAAAAAGTTTTTTTTCCGTTCGTATGCCTTTTTTTTAAATGCACATTTCATATCTTTAGAGAATCATTGGCTTTCTCTGAAAGATTTATGAATTTATTGTAAATTGTACAAATATTTAATATTTATGTATAATAAATAATAAATATTTTAATTTTCGATTGTTTTCGAGTTTTTTTAAGATAAAAAAATGAAGGAAAAAAAATAAATAAAGGCAACGAAAGGTCTGGAATGTCATTGTCAAAATTACAGAAGCTAAAAGAAATAAAAAAAATGAAAACGAAAATATAGAAAGAAAAATAAAAGCTTAAAAACCACATGTTTTCAATAAACTGGATTTCAAAAACTGTCACAATATGCAACAATTATAATGGGGGACTATAAATTGCTTTGCTTTTTACTTGACATTGATTGAATTCTTGAATCATATGATATTGACAATAATCATTATTAATAATAACACTACTAAACTGTAAATATTAATATAATAATTAATAATATAATAATAATTAATAATAATAATAAGGCTACTCATTTTAAACATTACTAATAAACATGATCAAAAAATATTTTGTCTTATTAGACGTTGTTCTAATAATGTTCCCTCATTGTGTGTTTGCTCTAAAATCATCAGCGTCTCGAATCTCTTGATACGCTTGTCTGAGAACAATTATTATTAGCATTTTTTCAGATTAAATGTATTCTCTTTAATCGTTCTCCTAAAACCTATGCTCAAAACAAGAAGAAGTTGTATTTTTTGTTATCCCACCCTTGGTATCCTCTCATGCACTCACATTCACATTCGCTCTATTTTTCATAAAATTAAAAAAAAAATAAAAGGAAAAGAAAAAAAATAACGCGT
Organism: Leptoteleia sp. ZL-2020; assembly: GCA_022817305.1. Taxonomy (NCBI): domain Eukaryota; kingdom Metazoa; phylum Arthropoda; class Insecta; order Hymenoptera; family Scelionidae; genus Leptoteleia; species Leptoteleia sp. ZL-2020. Next base: position 46,433 of record JABFPN010000151.1, on the reverse strand, counting down.
CAACTTTCTTCTAAATCTTAGAATTGTATAGAAGTGCTTCGTACATCGTTATTAATCGTATGTATATTTTAATGAAGAAGGCCACGAGTGTTTATATTTCTTTCAATATATAAAATCGCTAATCGTTATATCTCTATCGTTGTCCAATAGTGGAAGATTTGGTACATTCAGGTTACTTGAATGGACGGTTTTGAGTGCTCTTAGGACCAAAATGATGCGGAATACGGTTCGGTTTATTTCTGCGAATTGCATTCAAAGACGGAAGAAAAAAATAAGCTCGCGCATGCATCGTTCCGTTATAATTATCGGCTTTGTCGATTCTTATATTTATATACATAATATATAAAGTATAATAAAATGCAATTTTCATGAAACTCACAAAGGTGATATGATTTCAAGTTTCAAGAAGAACGCATTTTGTGTATTGTTCGTGTGTAAATGACATAATGTTTGTTGACGTGCGCGAGACTTTTGGATGTTTGGAGCTGCAGAACAGAGTGTTAGCGATTCTGGATTCGGGGACTCGAAGGAGATTTGCGATTATTTTACATATTCTCGAACTGATCAACTCGGCGCTTGGTGTTGCCCTTGCGAATTTCACGCAGAGTTTTGTATTTATCACGACCACGTCGAACGTTCTCCTTATGGATTTTATCCAACATTGTCTCCTTTGTTTCATCTCGCGATTGTGCGAGGTCTTGTTTCAGTGCCTGCAAACAAACCATCAGACATAATATTAATAAAAAAAAGACTCACTAGATTCGACTAATATAACTTACGACGTTGAAATCTTCATTTTTTGATGTCAAATTTAATATATCTTGAAAGTTTTGTTTATTCTGATAAAGAACGAATGACTTTTATTTGATTTTTGTTTCAATTGGTACCGATCGTTGATTATTTATCATTAATCAAACACCGAAATATCGGCTCTTAATTGTTCTTTATTTGGATTGATCATGATATGAAATTCATCTTTATTATTAGTTTATTTTAATTATATATATGTGTGTGTATTTGTGTATGTAAATTTGTCTTGAATACCTTAAGTTGATCGTGAAGACGTTCACTCTTCTCAGCAAAAGTACGTCGCTCTTCAACTGGATCAATTATGGATTCATCTGTCGCAAGATCTTTTGTGACGTCACCGATTGGTGTTTCGTCCTCGTTCTCTTCGTCTTCTTCGTTTTCTTCCACATGATGATGATGAGGTGTGGCGTTGGCTTGGAAGGCTTTCTCAGCTTCATCTTGTCTTAATCTAAGTTGAGCGAATCTAATGTTATTAAGTGTCAATTAATTTTAGAAAACCTTATAAATAATTTAAGCAATTATTATGTACCTCGCAGCCTCGACTTCGGAATGCAACCGTCTGGCTTCCGCATCCTTGGCATCAACTTCGGATTGAATACGCAACACTTCCTCTTGTTTTGATTTGATTTCTTGTTCTAATTTAACTCGTTCGGCTGTTTCCATCTCATGACAACGTTCCAATTTTTCCATCATAGTTGTCAATTCCTAAATATTTAAATTTGTTGGTTTTATTTAGACATAAAAATAGTATATATTCGATTTTATAATTACTATAATCCAATTATCTTCGTATTTACTTTAAAACATCATTTGAACCGTATTTTATCATTTGTGATTATTACTAATTACAACTAACTTAAAATCAGTAATAACATTAAACTGGATTTTCCTTTATATTTAACAAGTTACTGTACAAATTAGTTTAAAGTGAAAAGGAAATCAACTTACCCTTTGACGATCTTCTAATTCTTCTTTAGCAGCTTGCAATTGTTTGAGTTGTTCTTCGAGACGGCGAATCATTTCTTGAGCTTCGTTAAGCTCAGCTTGTCGCCTTTCCATCTCTTCCTGCATGCTCTTAAGTCTTTCTTCATATTCCTGTTGCTTTTTTTCTGCACGTTCTCTCGCTGCTATTTCCAATTGTAATTTTTCTCTCTGCTTCTCTCGTACCAATTTCTCTTCTTTTGCTTGAGCCTGAAACGCATCATTTTAAATTAATTGTCAAAATTCAAAATATATATAAATTTATTATACCGTTAAATTTGAAAAACAATTAAGATTAATCAAAATTATATTCGGCGACTTGCGATTATTTGCAATAAATTACATTTAAAATTTACTTATAGCTTATTCTTGAATTGCTCTTTAAATTAGTTCTATCAAAAAGAAAATAAAACTTTATTTTGGTGTCAAATTGCAGCACGGCAATTCGATACAAGAGTTAAATTGATTATTTACAAGTGATAATGTTTTGCTTCTAATATCGAATTATAATAGCTGTTTCAAAATTGTATTATTTCGCCGAAAAGGCATCTGTTTTCCTTGAATTAAAAGGAGTTTGAGTTCAACGATTTTATTTTGAATGTTAATACTGATAAAAGTATACTTATTTTGATGAATTAAATATATTTGATCGGATTTATTATTGATTTATTTTGAACATTGTGGGCGAAATTATAAACTCCGAATAAACTTATTGCATAAATACAAATGAGGGTAAATAAATAAAGTAACAATATCTTATTTTGAAATTCAACGAATAAATAAATGTTTAGGTCATCGATATCCTATTTGATGTATATAAAAGAACAGACAAATGATGATAAAGTTAGTTAAACAATTGTTTGCAACCATTCCTCAAAATTCGTTTCGCTTAGTCGCTCGCTAAATTATTTCGTTTGATTGGAAAACTAGTGATTTTCTTGTTATTTGCACTCTTTATTATTTCTATTGTGTCTTAAAATGAACTACTATTTACGCTACTTTTGAATATACGCAAAATTTGAGAAACTAAGCTGGAGTTATGTTAATATTTGGGGAATTTAAAATTAATTAAATTATGTTTTATTTTCTTTTTCTTAATTTCTTAACTTCTCAACTTTCGATTACGAAACATATTTTATACATACACATCGTTATAATTTATCAGTGTCCTTCGCTTTAAAACAATAAAATTCAACTCTCTAGCACAACAGTGTCGAAACATTCAACGTTACTTTGAAATTCAATATTCTGATAATCTTTTATTTGTGAAAGATATTAATTACAAGATCGGTGATTTCAAATTTATCGTTTGAAGTTACTTATTGTTATATATTATTTGACTTTAATTTGCAATTTACTCTCATTAGTAACAATAAATCAAATTATAAAATACGTCAATTGAATATAATTATAAACAGATAAGAAAGCTGAATTTTTTTGTCCTCGGCTAACCGACTAGAATGAAAATGCAACTGACACATAGTTACTAGTCAATTGTTCTTGACTGTTCTGGTGCATTCGTTGCATCTTACTACTATTGTGCATAAAATAAATGAAATGTGACAAGCGTGAACATAACTTTTTTGTTCTTGATTGCAAAATAAGTGCAGTTTATAATGTTCTATTTTGTGCTAAAAAAACGCTACTTTACTTCACGTACTAGGAAAATAATGTTTAATTAATTACAATCTAAATACGTTTTTGTTTAAATACCTTCATTTGTTGAACATCAATGGTGTCTGGTTTACGTCTTCGCATGTACAGTTCATGATTTCCCATACAGAGTGCGAGGATTCTCTTGTTAGTTTTAACTCGAGATGCAAAGAAAATGAAGTCGGGCGCCTTTCGTTCAATTGGTTTGATTATGAATTTTTTCTCATTGAATGAGATGTTTCTAATTTCGGACCATGGGAAACCAATTTTCGGAGTTAATTTATCTTCCTTTTCATAAATATTCAAACCCAAAGCATCAACACCCAACCATAATTCAGTGCCTTTCTTGTTTCGAATATCGAAATAATTTACACCATACATTTCCAAATCCTGAAAAATGGTTCATTATTTAATTATATTCAATTTTTTTAACTTAAATGATTAAAGTAATTTCTTCTTGTAAATTCAAAAGCTTTTACAAGTGTTTGAAAGATGAGATAATTGCAAGACGCAAGAAGTAAAAAGTACCTGAGCAATTTTAAGATATTCCATCATGGCATCTTCGCGAAGCATACCACGGTGTTCCTGCCACCAATTCATAATTGACGTTTCCCATTCGTCCTTGCTCATCTTATGTTGGTCCATGACCCGCTGAGGAAGCAAACGATCATTCGTCAAGAAGCCAGGTATGTGTATATTTTTTTGAAAATCACCATGTCTAGCTTGCACTGCATATGATGCCAGAAGCACAGATGTCTCAGGGGGACAGTAAACTTCATCTGTTAAAATTGCATTTTTCACCTGGAAAGCACAAGTTAGTATTACACCTGTTTTACAAACTAAAGGATTATTTAAAAATATGAAACATAATCTTATAACATTATATATTATTCTTAATTATTATTATTTATACTTAATTGTAGTAATTAATATATAACTTTTATTTCTCTTCTATTTGATATTTATTAAACACTATTTATTCAAATTCTATAATAGGATGTAACAAATGACAAAATCGAAAACGACAAATGTAACATTGATCAAAATAAAAAAAAAAAACGAAATAAACCACTTAAATTAAAATTACATAATACAATACAATAATTATATAATAGTTTAATTTTGTTTAATAGACTCACAGGATGCGTCATCGCTGACACAAATATTAAATATAAGTTTCATTCACATTTTATAAAACAACTTTCAACTCATAACTTTGAAGAATTTTATATTTTGTTGCAGTATTTAACATCAAGATTCATGACACTTAAGATACACAACACGAGTACTGCTCCAAAAGCATTAATAATTACTTTATACCAAACTTTTTCTTTAAGCATTATTAATTTTAAACAAATGTTTGCTTAGGGACAATTCTTTTTTTTCTTCCTGCATAATTATTCCTCTGATGACTCATTTCTATTGATTGATACAGATTATGTAAACTATTCAACATCATTCGTTATTTATGCAGAGGTAAAATGTATTTCCTATTTTCCAATACATTATCTAAATATTAAATTTCCAATTATTTTTCATTAGTGTCAAAAAATGCAATCGTTCAATTTATACCTTAATTGCGGTAATTCATTCTACGTGTCGTGATATTTATCGATCATTTTACAAACATATTCATTCCGCAAACTATTTGTAAAGCATGTGTGTATCAATATGTGCCAATTTTTATGATGATAAAAAACATATGACATAACAAGGCGAAACGAAAAAAAGAATTGAAACTCCGATTGTTATTAACAGCACTCATAAACATAAAGAATTAATTTTTCGATCGAGCCAACGATTAACATTATCTCAAACAAAGGATAAGTGATTAAATAAAATTATTGAACAAGTTGAAGTGAGAATATCTTTCATTTTTTTTACCTGCAGATAAAACAGTCGTAAAGTAATGTCTTGAATGATTTCTTCGGCAACGTCCTCCGGATAGAATTTGGCTCGGAATTTGAATTGTAGGGGGTTTTCCTTCTTGATTTCTTGACTCATTACCTAAAATAATATCAAATTGATCAGTATACGTCTATAAATAATTCGCGACGCTGACAAAAGCGCGCGTCACTACTCGTCAAATGTCTACATTTTAATGCTAAAACGAAAACATGGTTCACGGAACTATAAACATGAAATGTCCGTAAATATGACGTGCAAAACCTTCGACGAGAAAGAATAACATAAAAAAGAAATGGAAATGTAAAAATAATTGCCACAAAAATAACCGATCGTATATCGTATACAAAATAGGGTGTCAGTCGGGGCAAGTTTTCGGAGCAAACAAAAAGTTACGTTTATTATCGCATTGCACCTTTGATCATTTTTCTTTCTCAACGACATTTTTATAAGAGTCGAAAAAAGGTTAGTAGGGAAAAATGTTGCTTGAATTATTTTCATTTGGAAAATGTCATAAATAATTTTGAATTATTACATAAATTTGATTAATTGTGATTTACTTCTATAAATTCTAAATAATGTAATAATACGTAAGTGGAAAAGTAATGGCAATGTAATGTTTAATAAAACCTTGTTTAACTTTTATCCATCAATATTACTGTTAACTAGAAATTTCAGCAGTTTTCGATTTCACTTTTAAAAAATTGTCTTTCCTTTGACATGTAAAAAAGCGGAAGAGAAAACTGTAATGAAAAATCAAGCGCATAATAATTACTTAGAGACTATAAAATGCAATAACTATCAAAGTAATTACTTTAAGGATAAATATTGTAAACTCATCATCTGTTGTTATATTATAAAACCTCAGAAAATCGTCTAAATAAGTATTAATTGCATGAAAGTAATGGACGCATACTGTAGATAAATTATAACAGATTACACATAAAAATATATTACAACATTTACATGACTAATTGAAGTTAAATTTTCTCAGGTATTTCCACTGAATATAAAGTTAAAAAGTGAAATCACCATTACTTAATAAAATTCCTTTTTTCCAGAAGTATTAAATATAATATGACGCCATAAAAGTTTTTAATTTGATTTAAAACATTAATCATTATACTATCAATAAAAAAAATTTTAAATTTCAGAACAATGTATTTAGAGAAATATACACTCACAAAACTGTCTATTTAAGAATAATAGAATCTTCTCATGTTTAATAGATTTTCTATTTAATGTAAATAGAAATCCAACTGTAGTTTTTCAGAATAATCTAAATCATTACTTCACTAAAACTCTTTACAATCCAACTATACTTCAATTCATTAAAAAGTAAATATTTGAAAATAAAGTTATTCCCATAAAATCCCCAAATACATTGTATCTAAAACATAAAGTCTCAGGTATAATATGGAATTGACTTAATGATTTGCAAATAGAACGTCAGAATTGTTTGCGAAAACTGATCAAAGGGGGGGAGACAAAAAGACGGGAACTGTTGATACAAAAGCGATCGATCGAACGAAGCTTAGATCATGGATCGAGGGGTCTGGACAGTTTTTACGACGGCCGGACAAAAAATCTTACTCGACCGCCTTCGGTTTGCCTTGACCACGGGTGCCGTCTGGGTTCAATGCTGTTGGTGACATAATTTTTTCTAATTATTGATAGTCGCGTCGAGTTGTGCAACGTGACGGTTAATAAGAACCCGACGGAAGGAAGGACTTTACTGAAAAGAGTACGCTGTAAGAAATTTATTAACAATTGTTGTTATGTATTTTACAGTAACTCAGGGGATGTGCGTGTACTTATAGTAACATATGGTATATGTAAAATTTATTAAGTGCATCTTAAACAATATTTAAAAAAAATCGTTAGCAAGGAATAGAACCAGTTACTTCTCAGTCAACAAAATCGCGCCCTTTACCACTACCCTATGCCACTGTTTGGACAAATATTTGGGTAAATGTGTGTCAGGATTATTTGACAAGTAAGACCTACATTTCTAAGCTGCAGCAACGTAGAGTGGTGGTAAATACTGGTAACTATGAGAAACGAGTTCTATTCCTTGATAATGAAATTTTTTTCTCATATTTTTTTTACAATACCACACCACGTTACAAGGAGTACTACAAAGGAACACATATCCCCGAGTTATTATAAAAAAATTGTAGCAAATGCTAATAAATTTCTCCCATTGTATATGAGAAATCGCGTCCCCTCTCTTCCATGCAATTAAGGCATCAATTCGCCGTGAACAAGTCAATGGCAAACTCGCAATTAACACAACCGAGGCAGCTTCGCAAAATTGCCAATCGCTTTTTGTTTTACCAACGATTATTCACGAATACATTTCAGGTTCTTTGATCGCCGTTGCATAGAGGCATCGTTCATAGATCATTTATTATTGTCCAAGCACGAAATTTTCCGCGAATAAACAATGTTAACGACACGTGCTGGGGATAAGTTACATGGGTGCGTCAAGTTGTCACACAACACTGAATATATATGATTGTCAGTAAAGGCTTACCCTAGACAAGAACGAAAGTCGACTCTTCCAGTTTTCAGTTTTGGTAAAGCATGCGATTAAAAAAATACAAATACAATTTTACAACATTTCATATACACATCATGTGATTTCTTATAGCTAAACAGTTTATTGATTAAAAGTAGTCTCTGCCTGAAGAAACAGTTAAACAAAATAAGATGCAAGTACAAGTATTGGTTTCGATTAATTTGGAGAACCAAATTAATTGAAAGCTGGCTTCTACACTGAGAAAAATAGTATAGCAATTCTGGACTCTATATGTGACACCGTTTACCAGACTGTCTGGTAATGTTCTTAACACTGGACCATAAAGTCTCAGAATGCCAGAAAGTATAGTAGCTTTTATTATCTCATTTTTCTCAGTGCAATTATCTGAAGAAATAACATTTCAATCTCATCATTACCACTGTTTCATAATTTTTAAGTTACAGATTCATTTCACACAAAGACTAAATTATAAATTGTGTTTACAAACAAAACGGTACAAGAGTGTGCGTGGTGAGGGTAAATTTTAATTTTATTTGCAAGTTTCCCTTGTCTCGGAAGTGCCAACATTTCAGGAACATCCAGTTGGGACTGGCAGTCAATTCGAGGCAGTGGTTCGAACAAAGAAATCACTGCCCGTGCAATGTAATGCGTATCGAAAATTCAGAGCAAACACCGCGAGCGTTTCCCAGCAATTTTATTGAGATTAAGCTGGGATTGCGAGATGCCTCATCGCCTCGATTTCGTTACGCGCATTTGTGTGCGCGAGATAACGCGCCTTATCTCGCGTGGCTCTTGGCGAAATACAATAGTTGCAACGAAATTGGTTGTCCCAAAGCCCTTGCTTCCAATACCGATCTCATCGACTATTTAGACGTTAGATTCAAATCTATTTCCAAAAGATAGCTCTCTGAGAAGAGTTTAAATATTTAAAACTAATTTAAAAAAAAACTCTAAACTTGTTTCATTATTGACGTACATTGCTGTTTTCTGAAATCCATCCTTATTTTACAATATATTTAAAGATATGTATTATTAAGGAGGTTATGTTCATCCCGAGTAGACCATCCAGCGACATTTCACCTCGAGTGAAGGTGAATTAATCGTTCGCCGGGGATCTTCAAGTAAAAATTCAAAGGAAAGAATTTATTCCGCTTATGAGAAACCTTCATTCCAATACGATAAATCATACATTTATTTTTAAAACAACCGTCTCATAGTCAACGCAATCGAAACCCGTGGTCGTATCTAAAATCCACCGTATACTTTTCACCGAATACAAATGCGAATCGCTTTCCATACGTGGACGTTATTGAACGGATACGCGTTATAGCGGAGGCGATAAAAATGGCGATGCGCAACATTAAGGAGAAAAAGGTGGCGGCGGGCGATACGCGCGCGGGATAATCGAAGGAATCCCGGGGCTCCGAGTGTGTCAGTGAGGCACCGGAATTACGTAAGAGTCCACAGTCCACGCGCACCTGGCGACCTGTTGTTCGATTCATAACTCGCGCGCTCGCGAGGCCTCTTCCCTCTCGTCTTCCGCGGAACGCCACTTCCACCGTACGTGCAACCGCACTCATTTGCATTCGCATCGGCGTTATTTTTAACCCGCCTTATTTTTTCCTTTTTTTTTTCTTCCTTCCTCCTTTTTTATCCAACAATTAAGAAGCGCTCCGGTAACGCGCCGCGTGTACCTGGCGCGGCCGTTTTTTCCGCCAATTGGATGGCTCATTCCTCATCCAAACGACGATATGCCAATCGACGACAGTTTTATTTGCGATTATACGTAACTTCGTCAATGTTCACGCAACGTGCGATAAATATTCATTTATTTACTGCGGGCTTAATTAATCCGATTTTCTTGTTACTCGTGCACAACTTGTGTCATATTTTGAACGATACTGAAAATAACATGGATATAATGCAATGTTCCGTCGCATTTAAATCTCAAACTTTATGTAACCGCAGGTCGCTCGTAAGATCCGGTCGATTTTGCAACAAAAAATTGTTTCTTATTTGATGAAGTTACACCCCAATTTGTCCAAAGTGATTATTTAAATTCAGCATGATATTTCTTTGACTTGTTAATACAAGTGTAGAAAACAAAAATTATATCATCCTTTTTGAAGTGATAGCAGTAAATTGTAATAATTTATATTACAAATTTTAATATATACATAATTTGACCTTTACTTTTTAATTTTCTTTCATTATATGTTAAAGAAAAAAGTGGAAGAAATGAATAAGAAAGAGGGAAAAGGCTGATCTCATTCTGTTTCCAATTTTTTTAAACATCCGAACTCGGCTTCGTTTTCAAATGCAAATTCGTGTCACCTTTACAATCGCAGAAGCCTCGAAGTACTCCCGAGATTGTGAAAGTTTGCGACCGTCACGTTCAAACAACAATTTCACGCGATGAACGTTCATCTACGGACAATAAATCCGCGCATCAGATTTGACAGTTTAACTGAACGTTAAATTGCGTAGCAACAAGTCTATCCCGTTGACACAGACTTCAAAGAAACAAATTTTTTCCTTGATTTACTGCCCCGGCTCATTCTTGTTGACTTATTTGTTAGCAAAGCATAAATTTTATTGTGCAACCATTTGTATCCTAGATAAATATCAGACAGAACTGGTACAAGTTGTTAAATTTTATTATTTTGAATTTTTTTTGTTATCAATATTGTGCTAATAAATTCGTAATTCGCCTATTACTATGGTAACTGAAGTTTTGGTTGCAATAATAATTTATTCATCTTAAAAGCAAAATGTATTGGTAGCCCTGCGGGATACCATTACATTTCATTTAAACGGGCATAAAATATCGTACCTAACTCCAAAAAGGTGATTTCAGGTTGGTAGCCCCTCGCCTTCGGCTTAGATTACCAACTTAAAATCACTTTTTCAACATTTTTCTGCGTATACCAATTCCACCATAATTATGTTACGTGAACATTTCTTTCGGAGCTTTCCAACGGATTTTCTAGGAAAATCAACAAGGGTGAATTTCACGTTAACCATTATAAAATACGCGATTATAACGTCACAAAAATGAATTGAAATTCACCGGCCGTGGTTGATCTTGGAATTTCGTCACGTGCAACCTCTTTTGAAATAAGTTTGCAGCAACGTTTTCATAAATCCCTGACGTGAATCATCCGACGAGTTATCTTGCGTTACAATTCCGTTGGGCAAAATCGTCGGTTATGCAATGCCCACGCTTTTATTTGCACAGACTTCCGGTTGAAAAAGGGAAACAGTTGATACGCGAAGAACAATACGGAGAAACGAGCGAAGCACTCGACAAAGAGGAGAGATAAAGGAAGGACGAGAAAACGCTGAAACTGCGCGAAAGATCGCCAGTTTAAAATTGGCGCCAAAAAAGAAAAAGGAAAAAATGAAACCAACTGATTAATTGGCGATCTCCCGTGTCCCTAAATTGGACAAGGCTTGGCACTTGGTATTATAAATAATTGATTCGTGTTCGCCATTTGATTTTGCACGGGATGACGTAATGAGACGTCGCGGACGGACCGACAAACAAGCTTCCTTTTTACACATTCACAGTGGTACCATTTTATTCCTTTATCGCTCCGTGCGGTCTAAAGCAAGGGTCGAAAAAACCGTCAATTCGCCCATCTTGTTTCACCGGAGAGACAAAAATTACCAACATTAGTAAACTGGTCATACACTTGAAAGAACTAAAAAAAAACTTTTGTCAAGATTTATCTTAGTAATTTTTCAATTTTATTCTTTAAGTACATAACATGTTCATAAACAATGTTAGTCATTTTTATTACCCAACAAGGAATTGTTTATGAAACGTTTTACATAAGCACAATAAATTTCTTGATTTATCAACATTTTTTGTTCAAAAATCCATTCGATTGATTAATTCATCTTCATTTGACATTCATATTTGCCGCGGATGCGCGCGCCTCTTATCCAACAACTGCAACTTCACGTTGCGCTTTGCTTTCTCAGAATGGACCTACTCTTTCCGAGCACCCAGAGGAAACAAAAAAGTGAGCGCTTGTGTGATAAACAGAAATTATTTGCAAACATATGCAAATCGAACGATGGTCAAATCATCGACAGTCCAAGGGTTGGAAATTTAAGGTGCCGGGTGGAAAAGCTAAAGATGCGCGTGCTGTTCCGTGGCTTACCAGCTCGTGCTCGTCGTCGTCCGTGTCGGAATCGTCGTAGCCCCGGAGCTTACGCATTTTCTTTTTCACTTCCTTTTTCACCACCCTCGTGATGGCGTTCTCGGGCTGCGTCCAAGTAACAGCAACACGTTTCTTTCAATTCGTACATTTTACTGTCGTACCCCCCCCCCCCTTATTTCCCTTCCACCCACCCGTTCTTTACTACGCGCCACAGATCCGAATCTAGCCGCTACTTGAGATTTACTTACAATGGCAATGGGAATCGGAATTATTCCAATCGTCTACTGACAATACCAAACTTCCTAATGCAATGCTCTACGTGTAAATTACTTTCTCAGATTTACATAAGCGACGAGAACTCAAAATGCGGGGACGGATCGATCGAGAGTCGCTGCACTGAGAGAAAACAGCCATAGTTATTACTAAATATGCACGGAGGAAAAAAAAGCTGTATGATTCATAGGAAAATGGCATTGACTCAACATAGGACAAATATGTAACATCAGCATGGTGTATTGCGTTGACCTAACAGCGCACCTTCTTTTGTTTTACCGAAAAGATATGTCTGTTTTATCGATAGAATAAGATTTACTGTATTCACAGTATAAATCTTACTAATTCACCATGTAGATCAGTAATAGTTCTCAATACTTAAATGATAAAGTAGTTTGATTAACTAAGATCTATGGTTATTTTTCGTGGATACTAGACAACTTTAGTTCTTAATTAAGTTTATTTTCACCATAGCGTTATGGTTAAAATAATTAGGTACTATAGTTATTTCAACTATGTAATGGAGTATAATCTACTATAGAGCATGGCTTGAGAAACAATCTATAGTTACACATACTAATAAAGACTATAGTATATATAACTAATGTCTTTAGTATTCACAAAAAGTAACTATAGTACATTAGTCACCAACATCAGAATTTCCTCTCAGTATGGATGGCGCGGTACATTGGGAGCAATGATTGTTCCCTCGAAGGACCCTTTTCTTCGCGGACAATTGGATTTCCATTTCAAGTCAAAGCGTTGCTCAACTTTCCACTTATCTCTGTTATTTAATTCCGTTCAAGTACGCTCGCAATAACCGACCATAAGCCGCTTACAGCGATTCCGATCAGCAATTAACGGATTCCAACGTTGGCTCTTGTTAACGAAAAATTGAACATGTTCGCTTGTGGTCTTCCTGTCGGAAACGATCACCCGTCACCGGGCACCTGCTTCCGGAATAATCCAATGCTCCAGCGCTCATTAGTATTTGGAATTTCCGCAAACGCCCGGCAATGAAGAAGGGTCTGCCGAGTGGGTGTACTTTTCCCTCCCATTCGTGTTTCAGATACAAATTCAAACACGTGTCTCTGAATTCCTTTGTTACCCATTTGAATGGAAATGCTTACAAAATAAATAATACCGAGAATAGTTGTACTTTCTGAGTAATCGGATTATAATAAAGCCTGATATTAATAGTATAAATAAATGGCGATATAAAAACTACTTTAATGACCGTGTAACGTTTTTAATCGATTGCAAGAATGCTATTTGATATTGTTTACATTTTTATACGACTGTGTATTATTTTTTTTCGTATTTAGTAATATGATAAAGGAGGCCAAATACGTTTATTTGGTAAACAAGACAAACGCGGTATTTGATTGCTGCAATTAAAGTTGTGTACACTGAGAAAAATGTTTGAATAAATTTCCTTTCTTAACAAATTCATGACTACGCGTTAAGTTGACGGATAGTAACGCTTGGGTGACGCATGACGTTGCCACATAATAACGCCTAAAAGCCCAGTTTTAGTCAATAAATACATACCTTGGAGAATATTAAAATGGCGCTTATTTTAGTTATGATTGTTGGCGTATTTATAAAACATTTGGCGACTTTTCTGCGTGTAATAAAAGGATAGAATGATGCAGCGGCTATTAAAAATGAACGGCAATTGAGACTGATAAAAAAAAGCGGTACTTTCAAAAATGATAAATTCTTCACGCCTGAACGTTATTCACCGTTTTCAAATTATTATTTTTAGTAATTGAACATTAATTGAAATGTTAATCTTCGTTTGAGTGTTCATTATTTTAACTTCTTTTGTAATTTAATTTTAGTCGGCCTATGCAAATAGTGTCAAGTATTTAATTTCATTAAAATATATATTACTTAGCTTCTAAAGAAACATTTTTCTTAATGATCAAATCAAATGGACAAAACTTCATTACACAGCTCAGTTGATGAAAGTCAATTTAATAGGTAAAAATGAATGCGAGAAAACTGGGAAAAACCAAACTTGATGACGCGATCAAAAGGAAGGAAATTTATCCCTGAAGATGAAGGTTGTTCTTATGTTCATACTGATACCGCGAAGAGGAAGAACTCGGATTTAGCTTGAACGTCATCTTACATCACCAGTCATCGCCATGTAAATATCGGCGTGAAATTCGTGCGAAGGAAAAGGTAAAAAAAGAAATAATAAGAAGTTTCCGCGAGGAAGTGTAGATGAGCCAACGAGGCTTGATTTCTGGACGTCTAGATGCTACGAAGCGTGATCTTGGCTAATTGGATTGAACGCGACAAATTGGCTACCCTTTTTTTGCAAATTTTCAAAAACTACTCCCATGTTGTCACTGGTTTTTAATCGTCGATTTCTCGCAGCCGCGAGAACTGACTCAGGGATAATAGCGTCACTCGATAAGCTGGATGAGATTGGGAGAGAAAAATAATTTGATGACGTTCACCGCTACACCTTTATCAGGGATGACACATGTTGGATGAAATGCGGTGGCTTGTTTGATGACCTAATATTGTGTCAGAACAATTAATACGGTAGAATATGAACTACTATTATCTCATGTTTGGTAACAAACTATAACGTAATACAGTTAACAGCAAAAAAAAGGAATTTCAAGTATTTCAGGTAAAATCCACTACTTGTTTTATAATGTTTACTTTAAAGGAAAAAAAATAATGGGAAACATTATAAATACTTGAATGATAAGTCATGATTAACTGTGAATAAGCTGGTTAAACAAGTTGCAAAAATTAGGCACAGTTGTAAACCTGATACTATATTAAATTGCTCGAAGCGTTCAAAGTATTTATATAACAAGACATTTTGTTTAAAGCTGGAAAATTATTTTTAAATTATAGATATTTTACATAACCCGAATGGAGTGTTAGTGAGCGTGTTCCACATATACAGATACAGTGATAGTAAGTCTGTATAGTAATAATTACCATCGATCATTATTGATGACTGATTAATGATTCGAATTTATATAACAATTTCACTTAATCTTTGATAACTTTGGCTCCCAGTGAAATATTATTAATGTGGTATCGAATTATGATTTAAATGTATTTATGCATTAAACTCAACTCTCTTTCCTTATATAGACTTTTATCGCCAGCCAGGCGACATTACACATTCGAAGAAAAAAAAATGAATTATTATCTAATATAATATGACATAAGCTTGCAGGAATTTATATATCGCATAAAAGCGCTTTTCGGTGCTCCTCTCAATTTAAACAACAAAAAAATAAACAAAAAGCGTCCAATTCATCAACTCTATTGATTTTTCAACGCGACTTCAAAAGCAATAATCAATTATTACCTTTTCGTACATTTAATACAAACTTTCGATTCTTTATAACGCACCTCATTTTTAGTTGTACAATTAAGATTTCACTTAATGTAAAATTTTATTTATTCTCATTATTACAGATGAATTTTCAGCCTCAATTTATTACTAATCAGACTTTTACAATAACGATAATTTTTTTACCATTAAAAAAGCTGTTATTGTTAAATTTACCTACATAAATTATAAGAAAATTGCACAAAAACTAAAACCTCAATTGAATACATTCATTGTACTACTTTTCATAAAGACCAATATGAATGTGAAACGTATATTTCGAGGACCTGAAAAGATATGTGTAGCACATTTTGTGGTCCTTTTACGACTTCGAGGACGTCCTCAAAATAGTTACACATGAAATTGAGGACGCGTCCCCGAAATATACGATTGACGAGCCTATATATACATATACATATATAAATATATATTTACATTTTATTAGAATTAACATTTAAGAAATTTGTGAGGTATAACGTAAGAGAAGTTTCACAGAAAAGTATCAATGATGGAAATTGAAGTTGAAACTAAAAACGTTGCATACCTTTTTGTACAACTTGATCCAAGTAAGGTCCCCCTTCACATCTGTGTATTGAAGTCCGAAGAACCATATTTCCCTGAGTCCAATGGTCTTAACTACTTGGTCAAAGAGTTGTTTGCCTGTAGTCGACTGCTGGATGGCGAACTCCAGTTCGGCATCCATTGTCGTCACCCTCACATTCATCTTAAAAAGAAACAAAGCAAATTAATATCACCGAGCTGAGGGTTATAAATATGAAATTTAATCAATACCACTTATATATAATACTTATAGGTGTATACAAATACATCACTTATAAAGAAAAGTAAAGATAAAGGTAGAGAATGTAACAAACGTTCGTACATTTATCGGCCGTAGGGGAAGCATACTTCTAAGAAACCTCATGAAATACTGGGAACAGTCAGAAAATTTTTACTACCAATCGCAACGATACGACAATTTAAATTACCATACTTAATTTACAATCAAAATGGCTATTAAATATCGCTAGTCATTCAAATTTGATTTAAAGTACAAATGTTCGAAAGACTGTTTAATTTCAAACTAATTGATAAAATTTTGTCCATGTACTAATGTAGCTTATGCATGAAAAAAAAATTATCTTTATTAATAATCATAATAGTTTGAAGTTAATAACGCTTGGCTGAAAAAAAATTAAATATCAGTTCAAATTGATGATAATGTCAATAACAATAACAATAATAATGATAATAATAATAAATAAACGACGAAAATAATATAAATATATGTACAATTGAAAGAAAAAGTATGGACCAGAAGAAAGTTTCTGATTGTTCCACACCAAGTGTATGCATGGATAATTTTCACTCCTCTAAATATCAAACTTGAGCGAGCGAATTTTGTTCGTGCTAATGCAGCGCCATTATCGATGTACAAACAATCATAAATATTCACAACGAGCCGATAAATTAGCTCGGGAATAATCATTTTAATTTGCACGCTCGGTACAAATTTCCACACAATTAATTACTCGTACAATTAAATACGCCTATACTGGAGGAGGAAAAGGATTGCTGGAAAAGAGAAGAAAAAAAAAAGAAGTTTACACCATGACGCAAGTAACAAGATATTATTTAAATATTATTGGTTTTCAATTAAAAATTGAATTTTTAAATCACTTACCTAAACTAGACAAATTAACTATTATACTGAGAAAAAAGAAATATCATAAATTACTATTTCTTATTTCAATTTCTGCTATAAATAATAATAAAAATTATAAATTATATAGCGACTTTTAATTCCTAAATGCTGAAAATGTTTTTAATGACAATTTTAGAGATATCCTGAAATTAATATAAAAAGTTTTACATGTTACTATTAATTTTTATAATTCAATAATCAAAATTTATTTTAGAAAAATATGGCAGAAAAAATTACTATCTCTGTCTATAAAAAATTACGATAACTGTCTTTTGGTAAAAATTAGTTTTTTAAAAGGAAAAACTTCCGTTTTATCTACAAATATTAACAGTAATTTTTTCAGCCACATTTTCCTCAGTGTAAGAACACACATCATTTCACTTTTGATCAAACAATTGATTCAATAATTTGACATTCGACATTCTTTTTCTCGGTATTGTAGAAGAAAAGTTATACAAGTCGACCTG
Source organism: Leptoteleia sp. ZL-2020 (assembly GCA_022817305.1). NCBI lineage: Eukaryota > Metazoa > Arthropoda > Insecta > Hymenoptera > Scelionidae > Leptoteleia > Leptoteleia sp. ZL-2020. The sequence continues at coordinate 28,555 of JABFPN010000151.1, read as the reverse complement.
CAAGGCCAACCACGCGAGGACACATTTGCGCCCGCTTCTGTGATAAAGCAAACATTTCGCGAGATATGGAAAATGGTATTACGATGTTGAGCAACGTGCAAGAGAGTAAAGGTGTCTTCGATTGCGAGTGGAATATATTCGGCGATGACGCAAACGTGGACGAAACGCGCGACGCTCGAATAAGCTCGACGTCTCGGCTCGCAAATTAGCTTAAGCCTCTCCATCTCGCTCTTTCTCTTCCGGAGGTAATGGACGATTAATTCACTTATGCGAGCTGGCCGTGGCTCTTAGCGAGGCACGATTTAGTCCGATTTATATGTAAACTATCGTTTGATATTCATCTCGCGAAATGTTTGTAAATCAAATTATCTCATTTCTTTATTAACCGCTTAGAGCGAACAGATCGTTCTCATTTAAATCGTCGTGTTTTGCCTTCGAGCAACCCATTTATATTATGTAGTTGTGCAGTCTGATAAAGAAATCAAAAATATCTTTTTCGTGCATGATAAATGCAAATTCCCTCCTACAATACAGGATCGACAGTTAAATTTTCCTCCCTAAGGAAGATATTATTTTGTTTCTTCTTTGCTTAAGGTGACATATCAGTCGTTTATTACTAAATTAATGCATTTATAATTATTTTCACATTAGGAGATATTGGTATGGTGTGAAATATTAATTTAATGACGTAGGTACTTAATTAACTTTTGAAGGTCGTTTCAAAGTAGAAAAAAAGAACGACTTCCAAAAGTTGAGCTATATCACACAATAAAAATGCTGGTTTTATAAGGATATAGTTTGTCCAGTGTTAAATAAAAATATGTAAATTAAAACACCCTAACTCTGTGACTATAGCACTGATATTTCACCTTAAAATGGTATAATATATTACATAATTATACCACATTAGCTGTACAAAAGAACTGAATTAATTGCAATACATTTTATCGAATCACCATCACTAGATTATACTTGATAATTAAAACAAAAACAAGAACATAACCAAAAAAAAAAAAAAAAAAAACAACCGTCAGACTTTGTTTGCGTTTCAGAGACGTTAATAATCGAACGAAACGTTTTCATTATAACACGTAAAAAAACGATAGCGATAGCGATAAGAGTGGAAAAAAAAGTCGACTCGAAAAAAATGAGTCATCATTTTGGCGATTCGATCACTTTCTTTTGCACACTTGTTGCCAACGGTTTTGCTCTCCTTCCTATTCTTCCTCGTCTTCCCTTTCCTCACCCCCGCCCATAAAATCGACGAAAAAAACACTTTCTCACCAGTTTCTTGTCAACCCCGACCACCATTTTAACGTCTAATTTCGTGTCACTGCGCGATTAATTGCAAACGAATGTAAAATAATGCCCAAGTAATTGGCGACGATGACGAAAAAGCCGGCTTTGGTCGTAACGATCGACGATCGGCGACGCCACTTTCGCGACTGATTCGAATTTTAAACGGTCACGGGACCGGGCTCTGAATTGAACAAAGGGCCAAGGGGGCAAGTGCAACTGACGCGAGCGACCCGACGCGCTCCCCCACCCCGCCGCGAGATGGCCACCTTTCGCTGGCCCAAACGACGGTTTTTTTCTCACTTTCGAAAGAGTTATTTGGAATACTCCGCCGACGCTTGACACTTTACGATTTTTGTCCGCACTTCTCCAATGTCGCGACTGATTAACCGATGCTAACTTCGTACCGTTGAATAGTCGCAGGTTAGTTACACCGAGACAAAAAATTATACTGCTTTTAGCTGTGTCTCAGACGTATATCCATCTTTCGGTAAAAATTGCAATTTTTTAGAGGGAAGAATTTCTGTTTCATTCAAATATAACATTTAAAACGAGTTTCTTTGCTTTAAAAAAACAATAATTTTTATTGAAATACGGATATACATTTGAATAGCAGTTAAAAGCAGTAATTTTTTATGTCATATTTACTCGGTGTATTCACTTCTTTTTCCTCCTAACCTCTACGGGAAGTACCGTTTTTCATGCCCGCTTAGCGGCTGAAGAGTTACTCGCGTCTAATAACGATCTAGCTATTAGTAATCTGTACGGTGATATCCATTTAACAAACTGGGTTTCACATTATAAACGATTACTATTTCACGATTTGGAATTGCTAGAAAGAGAAAGTTGTTTACGGTAGTTGATACTTTAAAGAATGCAATTTCTATGTATTTTTATTACATTGAAAAAGATGTTAAATGTAACGTCGATTTTTGTATACACTAACGTTAATTTTTTACACTTTCAATAATTGCTATGTATATTAAAGTGATGGAATAATACCAATTATAGAACGGATGTATAGATACATAATATTAAAATATCACGTTGGGTTAAAAAACTGTAATCGGATGCACATTTTGTTTTCGTCAAGCAGGGGAGTAAAGTGCAAAATTGTGTGTAAGGTGTCAAATTGTTGCTAAAATGCCCTAGCAAGTTTCAGAAAAAATGGTGCAATTATAGAGCACCCACCAGATGTAATTACAATACCAAACTGGTAAACTTTTTATTAAAAATTGATATTTTTTCTCTCATTATATATAAATTGTTTATATCTAAACTAATAAATTAATGCTTTCTTGAATAGAATATAAAATTGTTAAATAATATCATTTTAAACAGTAGTTAATATTGTCATAAGAATTGAAATCTTTAATAGCAAAATTAAAAAGAAATATCAGATATCATCAAATTAATAGGTCATCAATTAATATGTTTTATTACGGATAAAAAAATTTTTATGTATAAATTTTAATACTTTTATAATAGCTCGATAACTTAACTATAATAAGTTCATATTCGCTCAGTTAATAAAGGAAAAACAATTCTGTTCATATAAATGCATACTTTATTAACTCAGATCTCAAAAAATAATTGTCAGAAATATTACTAATATTAAATAAAAAATGAAAGGGAACGAGAATCCAAATCAGAGAAAGTAACTAATTGTCAAAAATGTTAGTTCCATTAATTTATTCATCTTTTCTTGCATTATATATATATATATATATATATATATATATATATATATGTGTATATGTGCATGCGTGTGTGTTAACGTTGATTTTCCAAATGATGATGGCATCGTAAATGATACTTTCCAATCGTTGCAGAGTTCCTGCGAGGAAAATTTTCGACTCTTTACACGACACGTGTACGATTTTTATGATGTGGGAACGCGCTGCGAAACCGCCACTGGGTCAGCAGGACGCAAAGCCTTTTTCACGATTAAACGGGGTGATGGCCAAAGTACCGTATAACAGAGAATATATCAAGCCGACGCGATAGAGCCGCTTTTACGATGCGAAAAACTTGCCTCGTGTATCCGTTTGATTTATCTGAATTGAATAATATAAGCCAATAATCAAACTAATTATTCAACCCAACGTGTAGCACCGGTATCAGCAGTGTTATCCATATCTAATAAATCAAATCGCTTGTTATTTTTATGTCAATTGATGATTATTATGACTATAAATATAAATAACAATAATACACATAGAGACAAATTGTAACGTATACTATGAAATCAGTAATGAAAATATCATACTTTGCATTTTTGCAGGTAAAATTTAATATTGTAGAAAAGAAATTTTCTGAACAGTATAATGTACGTTGTAATTTTGTAAACTCTTAGAAGCACTGTTCAGAAACTTATTTGATAATATTAAAAAATTAAAAAATAATTGTTGCCGTAAGAACAGGACGAACATCGGGGAAGAATGGGAAAAAGAAATGAAAGTTTAAAAGTCGCAGCCACGAATTAGCCTTAATGATCTATTTATGTAAAGGATCGACAATCTCTCCAAGCTGTTAATCAAATATTATCGCAACGTGGGGCCGTTATCGTGCGAAATAATCAATAGCGAAATCTCGTCGAAGAATGAACACTTTCGTACCGGGGGACGTTATTTGGCAAAGAAGAAAAAAAAGTTATCACTGCAAAAAATCTCCACGTCGCGGACTTCGCGCTGTCTTAATCATATCGCTTCTGCAGTCCAAATCTGGCTGAAACGTAAAATAGTTTTTATTTGGCCATATCCAGATAACGAGTGCCATTAGATCTGTGGAGGTTGGCGAAAGTTCGTGCGGTTTCCACGACAATCACGAGACAATGGTAAGTGGATTTTAACTAATGGGATAAAGTAAAAAATAAAAGTCGCTTTAATTCTAATGCAAAGCTCCTGCTATTGAGAGAAAGATATGCCAATTTTTCATAAAAAGTTTATGGGACTCAAGAACAAGATGTTTTTAAAATGAAAAATGTAAACAAACGATGTTTGTAAACACCTGATAGATCATGTAAATACAAAAAAACGAGAACAAATTCTGTTTTGCATTTTAAAAACATTTCATTTTTCGGCTCCATAAAGTTTCCTATTTTGGTACCATATTTGCAAGATACCAAAGTTTATTATTTCAATTAAACTTCAGTAAAATATAGTCATGTTATCTAATATTATGAACCTTAAAATTCTGAAACTATTATTCGTCTGTTTCCAGAATTCATCATTTGTTTTGAATTCTACTGAACTCTGATAAACACTTTAAATTGATACGAGATCAAATAACAATTCTAAGACGTATTTGGAACTCGCACAAATTCAAATAAACACACATACAATCATAAATATTCTTTGATCAAGTCCGACAATTTAATCTACATAATATTGTTTTCTAACATTAATTATTATCCAGTTGTAAACGTTGTCTGTATGATTGATTGGAAATGAAATTATCACTTATGTTGTACATTTGCTTTCAGATGGCGCTGCATTCGAGTACCAAAGTTAGACGGTTTGGTAATGCGCAACGACGAAAATATTAGAACATTGTAAAATCACTCACCGACTTCGGCATGTTGGCGGCTGTTTCTGCTTGTTCCAGGCAGTGAAACTGTCAGTCTGCAACAAATATCAATGGGGAATGTGTGTAGTTCATTCCGTTTCACATTTCACGAGTCTATACGAAACGGGTATCGCCAGTCCATGTGCCGTTTCTAATACTACCACGTACATCCGTAATAGTTGAAATGACACTACAAGACTTGACGCGCAAAAAAGAAAACAAACACAAATAAATCTAACCGTTTGCTTATTTCTAATGCCGCTATTTATATTCATCACGAGCGAACCGTCGTCATAACGCGTGAAATAAAAAAAAGGAGAAGAAAAAATTTGGTATATAAGTATTACCGCAATATAATGAAATATATAAAAATAAATAATTTATTTCGCATGCTTTAAGTAGATGATAAAATAATATGAACATTACTACAATTTTTCTAAGACAATAATATTTCGATTTTACAGTGAAAATAAAATGTGGTCATTTCTTAGTACACTCAAGTTGTATAAATAAATATATGTATGTATATATTTGTATTAATATTAATAACATTTAGAAACTTAGATTGTTTATATTGTCATTCTTTTTTACAATTGTTTATTATTCATCCTTTTTCACTGCATGTGTTATATTATAATTTGATTATAAAACAATTTCAACGTAATTTATTTGTAGTATTATCCAAAGGAACATTTATCAATAATTTGCTTCATATAAATCAAATCTTTTTACTTTCTACTAATTCGTGTTATCTAGAGTAAAGTAACTGTATTTGCGATTACTAAATAATTATTACATATACGTACATATTCACGTGATTATTGATACCAATAAGTTAAACCGTGTTTAGTTCACTGTTATTGAGAACCACTTATGAAATAAGAGTAAATCCACTACCATTTCCTTTGACAAAATGGGACCGATATCGATCCAACGATTGAACAAAAATGTTATATTGTGCAAATACAATTACTCTCTATTATTTAAATTGAAATAAACTACATATATAGTTGTGCCACAGCTAGGGTTTCAACTTTTTAATTATACTAACTAGAAATTTTAGTTTCAACCAAATCATTGCTAATTACTATAACCATTGATTTTGGACGTTAGATAATTTTCTATTCTAAACCGAGTACATCCAAAATTATCTTTATTCAGGGTTAAACCATAACCTAAATAGCCAATCCCGATAAATCTCTTGGGCTCTTAGTTTTTAACGGTTCACGGCAAAACCGGAATTTCAAACCGTGTATAAATCGGCCCGATAAATTAACCTTGAAGAAGCCGCTGAAAAAAAAGTCGTACAGGCGTAACCGTAACCGTTACCGCGGATAACCATTCGTCGCGGACTTGTCACCAAGCCCGCGTTTGTTTATGCGCGAGTTATTCGTCGCGGACTAAAGCGTGCAACAATTTTCTTCCATTATCGCGTCCGCGATCCGGCTCAGAATTTCACGAATGCAACTACGAAATGATAACATTGCAATGACCGATAAACCTACGCGACTCTAATCGCTGTGTGCTTTTAATAAAAAGTAATTCCTCGATAATGCTTTGATTATGAAATTATCTAAAACACTGCAGGTTCGCGTAACTTTTCCATTACCACAAACGAGACTGAATTTATCGACATGTTTTTATTATGAAGTAAAAGCATTACCAAGAATATCAATTATTATTTATCAGATTTATAGGGGTAATTATTCGGAAAATATACACGTACTTTGTTATATATTATTATATGAATGGGAGAGACATTAATAACTGGGAAGTTACGGTTGCAATATTTTTCATTAGTTTAATATAAATTTTCCGATTAAATAAGAAATATACATTTAAATCTAACTGATAATTAAGTAAGGTTACTTATGCAAAACGTTATCAGTTTTAAAATCAAATTTAAGAAGATGTATCCGACAACCTTCTTCGGTATTTTATATTAACGATGATCCAACCACAGATGCCGGATTATCTGTTTGTCTTTATCTTAAAAGGAAGTCCCACACACGCAACATCAATGAGTGAGATATCCCACAACCTGTTTTCATCTCTGTCTATCTGGAAATACTAGATCCGTTCTTTTTTTTTAGTTTTTTCTGAACCAATTAACAAATAATGCACCAACATGCACTAAAATTCAATAAATGCACACACGGACAGTATGATCTATCAAAAACTTGCTTCCTACATTCCTCAAATGTTTCATAAGAAAATAAATATTTTACACGGTAAAAAGTTAAATTATTTACCCGTTTTCGTACAAGGTTTCTTTGCGATTAATTTCTTCATATTCAATGGACTTGAACTATGTTAGATCTTCGAGTAACAATTTTATAATTTACCAAGCTTTACATTTATCGACTTACTTTTTTACCTTTTCCTTTTATTTTACATACTCATCGATTCGAAAGCGACCCAGATTCATAATTTAAAATTGTAACAAAAAAACGTCGATTTAATTTATTTTGATTCTCCTAATTATCCAAATAAACTTATTCATAAACCCACCATTCCTTTTCCAATCTTAGTTATCTAGGAAAAGCGCTTGTCCTATAAATGTAAACAATGCAAAAGTCATCGTCAGTAGAATGTTTACTTCAACTTCACGATACACCATAGTCAGAAAAAAGCTTCGCTCAATTGAAATAATAGTATTTACAAATTCCCTGCAAATATCTCTTTGATAAAAGACTTTTGGAGTACACAATTTTCTCCAAAACGTATAAAATTTAAAATGGGACAAATTCATTTATATAGGATATTCATAGGCGACTTGATATGCTATTGAAATACAGAGATGAAAGTACGATTTCAATTTCAGCGTCACAGAATCCCTTTAATTGTTTGTTTGCATTAATGAAATGTGAATCAGGCATTAATTTGGAACATAATAGCCTCGTCAAAACAAAATTAGACGAATCATTAACCGCGTTCTCCGTTGCTCGCTCTCTCCCCGTGAACCTGTTTGGTGACAAACACGTGAGCTAACTCGTGAAAAAGAGCTGAATCAATAGGGAACCGGCCACAGGTAGGGGGCTGGCAAACAACGAGCGCGCACGTTTGAACGTGGACGCGTAGCGCACGGGCATCATTGCAGCCAGACGGTGCGCAAGGGGCACTTGTTATAATGCAAATCCGCGTGACCGACATCCACCGATGTAGGTGCAGCGTGCGTACCGACGTCGTCCACCATTCCATTCTTTATCTGCCACCACGTTCATTGAACCGCATCCATTTAACACAGCCACTGCGATTTTATCCTTGATTACGACAACGGTACCCGACCGTACGGCTGAAGAGTGCCTTAATTAATCAGTCCTTACTAGGAGACGCCCGTGAGAAAGTAAAATCCAACCGATGTAAATTTGGAAATTATGCGCCAACATATGAATTTAACATTTCCTTCAACAGTGTCTCCACTGCGAAAAAATATGTCGGCAATTAATACCATTTTGTCCCAGGATTTCACACTTTTATAAGTCTTGATAAAAACAAAGTCTGAATGTTGAAAGTATTCATTTAGGAATCCAAGATGTCTGAAGGTAAATCTTGTTCCAGCCAATTGTCGTCTTATTGAATCTACTATCAAAAATATTTGGTAACTGTTATATTTAACCAAAATAAAAGGTTAATTAAGCAAATCGATGATCAGCACAAATATATGCACTTTTCTACCAGGCGGTTTTTTCCACAGCTATTTGAAATACCTCTGCAAGTTTGAAAGTCGTTAACGCGACTGAAATTAAGGTAGGATTTGGGCTATCTGTTGACGACAAAAGTCGAAGTTGAAAGGAAGAAAAAAAAACCAATCGGATGACCAATTGGTCCGCGCTTTTCAAAGCTTTCCTCGAAGCACCGTTGCACTTGCCAGGTAACCAATGGTCGATAAAGTTTGTTTATCGACTTAACAGTCAAATCCTCATTCCTATGGTAATTTCGGACCGACGAAGGTGCCCCTCCCGTTAAAAATATTCGGGAGGTCCGACCGGAAAGGACTCCTAGATAGATTCCGAGCGTCGAATGATGACGATTTTACCGAAATCCAGCCGGACTCGATTGGCGATCTCAAACTCGTGCGACTCAAAATAGAGAGAAGGTGTACCGTTACGTGTCGCCGTATCGATGGCGAAGGATAGGACTCGGCATTGCAAGGTTGTTTCGAAATCGCCGACGTCGTAGTCATCCGATTGGCCGAGGAATGTTTGCAATTGCACGCTAATAACGTTCCTTCGATATTGAAACGTGTAATATTAAATACAATTCCGTTCCTATTTTGCGTTCCCCCTCCACCATTTACCAGATGCGCCTGAAAAGCAAGAATTCAAATGGATGAGTTGGCCCGCGCGCCCAAGCAATTAACCCAGTGGAAGGTACGAACCTTTCAATTCATCTACCAAAACCAGCGCCATCTCCTTCCGACACTCGCGCACCGAGTGCCCAACAATTGGTTATTAAACAGTTGCATAAATTTCAAGGTCACAACCGCAAGGTGAATTAATATGCAACTCATCACGCGACCGCCGGGTCTCGTGATGGAAATTTAACTGTGACTCGCGAACTCCCAGTCGAATCGAAAGAGTCGCTGGAACCGGCGAACCGCCGGGGCTCCAGTTGCGAATAAACGCAAGGGTCCCTGACGCCACGGCAACGTCGTGGGTGCAGTTTTTGGGCACGCCGCAAATCACTTGCGTTGCTGAAATATTTTCATGCGAAACATTATCTCCTCGGATCGTCTCATTTTCATGACTCATTGTAGGTTTTGAACTTGTCGAAGCGATGGATTATGCCTTCTTTTTTCTCTCTCTTTAATAACGAACAAAGAAATTGTTGACGTAAGCGTTATCTTGAATATTAATAGTGTCGCTTATAAATGTTTAGTAATTGAATAATTGGACAAAATATTGTGGAATAATTAATTAAACGCTCGGTTCACTGGGTCTTGCGTAACGAATCGGATGAATTCTTCTTTTCTTCTTTTCTTCTTTTTTTTTTTTTAATTTTATTGCGACAATTTAAAGTTTAAAAAGTTTTCCTTTTTGTCGAAACAGATTTTGTTGTTACTTGTACAAAGTAATGTGCCAGGCTTTGTCATTGCAATAAAGTTTATTTATAACGCTTATATTCAGCGATGGTATTATAAGCTGCAAGAAAATAAACGAAGAAAATATGTTTTCCTCCATAATATCGAATAACTATGAATCAGTGTTGGACAGCATTCCTCCTTTAACATATTCAAAGGTTAAAAATTATAATTACTATTAAATGTCGCAATGACGTGAAAATAACGCCTCTTTTCCACCACAATTTAAATCCTCTTTATGTATTTTAAAGTTTTGTAATTTGTCCAACCAATCCTTGGTACGTTTGCAGTGCCAAATTATTAATTTTTTAACTGCACAGTTATCGGAATAAAACGTATAACACTTTTAAATAGCATTAACTTTTAATTTAATTAATATTATCCAGTCATAGGAATGAGCAATTTTCCTCTTTTTTTTTTTATAAATAGATATTAAGTAGTATTGGTCTTCAATTGTTTAAAATGTATGCCTGAAATTTATGTTATATATAAAGTATGCTAAAGTTCTTACATAATAGAAAAAGAATCATACGATCAAGGTTTGTTTCCATTTGATATCTAAAGGCACAATTGTATTCAACCAAATATAATCAGCATTTATAGTTCCTTATGTATATTTATATTGGTATTCAGTCATATGACTGAGGAATGACCGAGTTTGTTGAACCCCTGTGAGATAATGTGTCAAAATAAAATTTTAATATGAAGGTAATTTCATATAAAAGTATCCACATATTGGTAAGTGTAAATTAAAAAAAAAATTAACAAGACGACCAATAATGCCAAATTTAATATAATAAATAATTATGTTAATTGCAATCTTGATTTCAAAGAATAAGACACCTAACGCTCTATTCAATATGGATATATGTACAAACTTGTATAATGCAACAACAATGAATCCTGCCAAAGTCTTGAGCAAAGATGACTTTACAGTACTCCGTTTATGGATCATGATTGCAAGCATTGTGCCATTATATTATTATATTAACAGTAAAAGTAATGTCCCATTAACAATACAGTAATATCAATTGTGAACAAAAAAAAAAAAAAACGATTTAAATTACTGTTGCAATAAAATGCTATTTCGACACGTTAAAACCTGCAATAAAATTTTGTTTGCATATCATAATGTACAAAAGCAAACTTGGTTCTGTAATTACTCTATTATTTAACTTTAAACAAACATACAAGAAATGAAAACTAACAAATTATTGCATAACACAAGAAGGAATAATGAAAACAATAAAAAAAAAAAGAGATTGTACAGTTCGCTAAGGGATTGTGCAGATAATCACCGGATTACAACATTCCCATTTTTCTACTTTACATACTTCTCATTGGCCAACTTACAAAAGTAGCGTTGAGTAACACTCCAAAAATTGAAGTGAATTAAAGCACAACAAATGCACGCGGAGCAATCGCGATTCTTAAATATTCATTAGTTTTAAAATTATAACATATTTACTGAATCACACGGCACAAAAACCTTGAACAACCTGTACAACGACGAGTATTTCACATTGTCATGTCTTCTTGCCAACGTGGAATAATAGGCCCAATTGACATGAGCCTTTTATGAGTTCCCAAAAACTCCCCTGCCCTTTCTTCAGGTAAAAGGGAAGGAAAAAAAAAATGAACAAGGTAAATAGAAATTTCCTATTAACGAATATTTAAAAAATTAAAACAGTAATAGAGTTAACCCTGTAAAAGAATGTTAGCATTAAACGGAACAGAATGAAATTGAAATTGAGAATATTAAATTCGACTTGGAAAATTTTCGGAATTGAAAGCGTCTCGATTTTAATTAGGTTTTACAATTTGAATTCCGCGTCTGACACTTAGCTGCTACTTGAAATTCAAAGTTCTCCGATTCAATTCCCTTTCTGACATTTAATAACTCTCGATTCCACGGGGGAATAACAATTACCATAAACTAAAGTCCCTCAATGAAATTAAAATACTTTCAATCCTGAAAACTTCTCAAACCGAATTTCAATTCCATTCTATTCCATTTATTCCCATTTTTTTTACAGGGAAGGCCGACGCGGCCGATAAATATAGTTACAATAAAGGCCGCGATTGGACGAAAACAATAAAAGATAAAGAGAAAAAAAAAGAAGGAAAGGAAAAGAGAAAAAGTGAGCGAGCCCGGTGTGTCGATGGCGAAATTGACTATTTCGAGTGACTCAAGCCATATCGGCGATAAAAAGTAAACTTGACGTAAAAGGCCGTGGCACGTTATAGGTGGCCAGAAAGGGCATTGCGTTGACGCGCGACGTCGCTTTTGGCGAGCACGAAATAGTCGCCGCGGATGAGAATGTGGTTGACAAAAGTGGCCGAGAAAACTCGCGGCTTTCGCCGGAGGCTATATATGTCGCCGCGGAGAACGGGCCTGGGTGCGAGCCGCGGGCCATTGCTGGAAAGGCTAACCTATATCTCGCTCACGGATTCGGCACCGAAGGGAACGCGCGAGTCCGGCCGTACGTCGCCGAGATCGCAATACTTTCCGCGGGGTTTCGCCCCTTTTTCGCCTTGTTCCGTCGTCGCGGCTCCTCTCGGCTCACGCGAACGTTGTTATCAGCCGGGATGCGGCCTCGTAGTCGATACGCCGGATGGATCGAAGGCGACTTACTTTGATTGAGATGCGAAAACGGCCGTATCGCACTGGGTGCATGCATCCACAAGCGGCACGTGACGCACTCGCACTTGCACTCGATTCGCCCTGCAGACGGCCAGATGAAACGTTGCGATCCACACCCAAAAATCCAGCCCGTCACGTTGAGCAAATACTGACACCGTGACACCTCACTGATAATATGGCCGCCGCTACCGCCCGCTTGCACCCGCGCACACCCGCTCGCTTCGAGCCAAGCTGGCCAACCGGACACCGCGCGCCGCTCAGTGGTGGGGCGCCGCCACGAACTTAACCCGTTGCCATGATGGCACACGCGATTCAAATTTTCCCAAGTTCCGCTTTCTTATAATTTTTTAACCCATTATTCCTCTTCGTTCAATGTTATTTATATTTATTTATTTTCGTAACGCACGCCTGGTGTTGGCAATTAATTTCCTTTGAAAATTTTGTTTGCGATTAAAAATGACCCCAAATTTATTAAACGTAATGGAAATTTAATATTGTAAATATAACTATTAATGTTGTAAATATAAAAATTAAATAGCTTAAAGGAATTTTGTGCGTTTTTTCATTACACCCGCTCAACAACTTTCCTATGGGAGTGAAAAACGAAACGTTTTTGAAATTGATCACATTGGAAAACAATGTTTGCACAAACTTGAAAGATCAAATTAATGAATTTTAAACAGTAATATTGTTTATTTACATCCAAAGAATGCAAAACAGATGTAGATACAAAGCGGAAACAAGATTTGTTTATTATTTGTACTTTGAAAACGCTTCATTTTTCAGTACCATAACTTTTCTGTATAATTTAGCATTTAAATTAACCAATTTCAGAATAGTACTAAATAAACTGTACCAAAAGTGTACCTGATACACCAAACTACTTCAACCCATACAGAAAATAATTTCCAATAAAAGTAATGTACACTACTTACACTCTTCCCACCACTGACAAAAATGTTCTCATGCAACAGGTGTGGGAAATATCAAAGGCAACCAGTTACCTAATGTACCATTTTGATTAAGATTATATTTTCTTTCTTATTGAGCTAATTTCAACAAAAGTCTCAGCTTTTTTTCTTATAATTTATATTTAGTGATGTTACCTTCCTTTCAGCTATTCAATTATTTTAAAAATAAATTTATAACAGAAGTGGAAAATGTTCTAATCAAAATTAAGCTGTAATTAAACAACTTCTTTTATTATTGTAGTGGGATAGGATTAATTATTAAATGAACACATCTTTAAATATTTACATTATTTATTTATTGTGGAGCTCTTCCACGACCAAAACCACCTCTAAATTCTAAATCTCCAGCACCAGGGCCAACATCCGTCTTTTTATCAGACCCACCAGCAGGTCCCCTTCTGTATCCCATCCGATCTTCGGATGGTTTTGACATTTCACTTCTTGGTCCAGCACCTGGCCTTGGTTTAGCAGAGCTAGTGGTTGCCTGCCTCTTCAATGTTGCTGGTACGATTTCAGCTGGCAAGTGCAAGTATGATCTCAAATAATTGATTCCATCATTATTAAGATAATAATAATAATGGCGCCAAGCAAACTGCTCGTTTACATATCCTTTTGATTTAAGAGACTGCAAGAAAACATTTCAGTTCCATTATTTTTATATTTACACAATTAAATTATTCAAAAATAAATATATTAATAAGTTTAAAGTAAAAGTCAAAAATCAAAAAGAAAAATGTATATAATAAATACACAGAGAAAAAATAAACAAAATACTATTTCAACAATGCTTTAAAACATTACAGGTACAAAGAAATTCACATTTACAATTATTTACTTGTATATTAATATATTAAGGTAATTGCAGTAATTTTATAAATACTTCTATGTACAGGATGTAAATAAAAATATTTATTAACAGTTTTACCACAATAATAATTATATTTCAAATGATTTATAAATAATAATTACATCAACAAATTACCAACTTTGAATATTAATTAAATTATACCTGACAAGCTTTGATAACTTCAAGATTTGGAATGTTTTCTAATTCTGGATCTGAATGCTTAGGAGCATGGAAGTCTTTTTTGGCCACTAGGACTCCTTCCTTGAATAAGTATTCATAGATTTGATTCCTGTTTTTCTTTGAAATCAACATCCTGTAATAATTATAATTTTATGTTAATAAATTGTTCTTTTTTAGTAAGTATATAATGAATTTATAAATTATTCTAATTTTAATTTAATAAAAAAAAATTAAATAAATTATAGTTAGTAATTTTGATTCTATTTATATTGCGTAAATAAGAAAAGAAACTACGTCAATCTTTCTTAAACAAGTACTGATATTTGTCATTGCTGATAAAACTTCTGAAGAATTATATATTTTTTTTGTCGAATGTGTTTAAAGATAGGTTAGGGTAAAAGATTTCTAGGTTATTAGGGAGAAAATAATTTTATCTGCTATTTTATTCCTCTAAGCAGTCAATTGTGATTTTACATTAACTATAAAAAATGTAAGAATAACACTAATTGATAATATTATACGTTTTTTCTTAAATTAGTTAAACATAAACAAAGTCACGTTGCAACGGCATGTATTCCTGACATATTTTATTATCATGAACAAGCACAATAGTCTTAAAACTTCGTCATTAAATTAAAAAAGAAAATTTTTGTTAATATTTTAAGTGGTAAAAATTTTTCATACCTAAAAATTGCAATATTTAGAAAGTTTTTAAATCTTATAACAAATAATTTGATTAAACCTTACGTACTTGGCAGTGTTTTAACACGAAAGAATGAAAAATACGTTTCAACCGGAAATAATACTAGTGACACTCTAGTCAAGAATTGAAACCAAATATTTTATTCGGCATTGGCTGCGCCATTTGCAACAAAACATATATTAATTGGTGTTCTTTCACCCGCGAAATTGAAAATATTACAAAACATTAGTGAATTTTATTATTTTAATAAATTTATTTTGATACACAATGTAACCTTTAAATAGTCAGCGAAAAGAAACATACAGTCAAACAATTTTAGAACATGACCCATTTTACAAAATTTACATTCTTATCTAAAAAAATCAATAAAAATATTATTACGCGCCACCTATCCACAAAAATCATATTTATGAAGATAAAATACTGAAAGTAATTTGTTTGTTTTTATTAATTTATTAATGAAAAATAATTTATTAATGAAAATCTAAAGTTAACTATATATTAACTGTTTTTGAAAGGTTATAACATTTTTTTTCAGATTATTCATTTTTCTTCAATTTATTATGTAAACATATTATGTTAACTTTTTATACAGCTTTACAATAAACATATAAATAAAAAATTAAACTATGTTTTGACATGTGAATAACAACACCTAAAATAATGGTATTTAAGGCTACTACTACCTTAGTGACAGTATTGAACAAACGTCCAGTACAGAAGTGAAAATACGCTTTCAGTTAATAATATATATTATAGGTACGGTATTTATTAAAAGTAATAATTAATAATAATAAATAAAGTTATAAAAGTTTCAACGTTATTTGTAAACATAAAGATACATTAAATATGTATAATATTTTTCTATATTTTTTAGATAAATGTTAAATAATAAAAATGCCTAAAAAGAAGAAGAAAGGAGTAAAGGGAGGAAAGAAAGATAAAGATAAAAAAGTTAGAAAAAGTCGTCATTTAAATGAGAAAGAAACTTTATCTTACGAACAAGAAATTCTTGACAATAACAGACAGATTGCAAGGTGTAATATATTTACTTGTTAAAGCTCTAAATTTCTAATCAAATAAATAAAATAAAATATATACTTTCTTTGCATTTTATTGTGAATTTAATATTTATGTTTTTTATATATTTTATTTGTATGTCCAACTATTTCTCAATTTCATATTTCTTGAATATTCCTGGAGTCACCTTTAGAATATTTCTTTTTTATATTCAGAATATATTTACATTATATTGCACTTTGAATACTAAAAATTAAAAAACTATTATAGACTAAAAAGTCGAAACCAGGAATTAGAAAATCATATAGAAATTATTAAAGGAAAGTTACAGCAACTAGAAGAAGACAGATCCGATGTTATAGCTCATTTAAAACGTAACTTGCAACAGAAAATTGAAGAAGCACAAGAATTGAATGAAAGATTATATGCTTTAGAAGAACTTAGAAAAGAGGAAAACATAGTTTACAATAAGAAAGAAGAGGAAATGGAAGAAAAGTATCGAACAATGGAAAATAATTTAACAACTGAAATTCAATTGTCTGGTATTATAAAATATATATTGTAATTTGATTGTAAAAAGCGTGTCTAAAAAAAAATTCATAATTTACTTTTAATTTTATAAGTGAATTTATTAGTAACTCATATAAGGTCATGGATACATGGGAAAAGTAATATTATATATAAAATATACAATTGTTTTCAATTAATAATTTGTAATAAAATTTGTAGTCAACTTATAACTATAAATTAATTTTAGCTGGAAAATTGAGCGCATTGGAAGAATGGCGTGTTGCTAGAAATGATTTAATAAAAAAATTTGAACTTCAGGAAAAACAAATAAAAGAACAAGAAAAAAGGCATAAGGAGCAACTTTATGAAGTTGAGAGAGGTTTAATTATTAGTAATGCTAAGTAAGTATCATTTATTTTCTAATATGTGAAATCAATTTGTGTATAAAAAGAATCTGAATATTTATGTTTTCTTTTGGCCTGTAATTCAGTATTTTGTGGATTTTAATTAATATATTAATTTCATAATTTACTTACCTATACTGATTTTATATATTCTCTTTTTATACTTTATATTAATAAAATATAATTTATTGAAAAAAAACTCAGATTACAGAAGGAAATGGAAGAAAGATTAAACCAGTTGTCTAAAAATTTTCGTGACACCACCAACCTTCGAATCGCAGATACAACCAAACGAGTTATACATGAAAATATTGCTATGAATAAGGAATTGGATATAATGTTTAAAGTTTGTAGACATCTGAATTTAAAAATGTCAGAATATAAACAGAGAGATTACAACTTGAAAATACAAGCTTCGGTACATCAAACTGAAGCGAAAAATGCTTTGAAAAAAGTAATAAAACAAAATCAGTTAATCAAACAATTAGCTGAAGGTCACCAAGATATCAGAATAATACAAGGGGAAATGAAAATCCTTGAGCAAAATGCAAAATTTAATGAGAACTTGGCACGTGAATATGAAAATAAATATCAGAAGTCGGAAAAGAAGATAAAAATATTGGAAAAGTACATTGAACAAGCAAAAGAAAATAAGAGATTGATATTGGAAGACATTGAATCAAATAAAAAAGATATTCTTAAATTAAAAGAAGTTATTAAAAGAGCCAAAGAATGTATTAAAACGATTTTAAAGGTAATATACTATAAATTATGTAAATTTATTATGTCACAATATTACATAATAGATAATTTATTTAAAAATGTTACAGTCAGTTAATAATCATAGTAATAGAATTTAAAAGCTCTTAATAATAATTTGCTTGAATGAATAATTTATTTTCCTTTTATAGTTACAACCAGAAAATTTTACATCAGAAAATTTAGTGGAAAAAGAAAAGTTTTTACGAACAATGTTAGATATTCTCGGTAGTGACATGCATTTTCAAACAAATACCAACATGCAAAAGGTAAGGAACAAATATTTCTAAAATAATAATAAATTAACTCTCTACTACGAATGTGGGTTTATAATGAATATAAAATGAACTTTTTAAGCTAAAATACTTACTTTTTACAGGAAGAAATAATAAAGAAATACTTACACGGTAGTCTCGGCTTAGTTTGTTCTGATGCACATGATAAAATTAAAATAAAGAAAGAAATAGATGGACAAATTAAAATAGAAGATGAAGTTTCGGAAAATGTTTGCAAAAATAAATGTAGCTCTTTAGGCGAAGATAATGAGGAACTAAAAACCTCTGATTATTTTCCATTCGATTCTGACTCTTCGGATATTTCATCTTTATTCGAAGAATGTGCACACCCCAAACAAGATAAAAAAACATAATTTATGAAAAATCTTTGTTAAAATGTATAACATTTATTGTTTCTGACTTAACGCCTGTATCTTTGTAATTTAAAAATTTACTTGTATTATTGAACTTCAATAAATTAATATTTATTTTAACGACTCTATTCTAAAGTCTAAACACGTGTAGATTAAAGATTATTATATCTGATATGAAATTAAAAGAAAGCATTGAATATAATCTACGTATGCATAAAACAATCTAGAAAAAACTTGATTTTATTTACCAACATGTGGCTTTTATAGAACCTCTCGTCTTAACGAAAGATATATATTTTTCATATTTTCTACTTACACATTTTTAGGCGAACATTTCTATATTCAATGAATGTTCAAACAAGTTACTTTTATGTAAATTTTATTTTCTATGAATGTTGCGGAAGTTTAGTTTTTTTCTAAAACCATTGCATTGCATTATATTGCATTACATTGAAAGAGGGAAATATAACAAAGACTTTTGTGATTTAACAAACTTTTTTTATTATTTGGATTATAGAAATATTTACATCGTGAACGTTTGTTCTATAATTAAAAAATCCTGTGCACTAAAATTTTATGTACAAAATTCGCCTTTACAATAAGACTAAAATATGCCATTTCTTTCAATTGACACTACTTAAAATTTGTTATTGAAATTGACTCAAATATAATGTATCCAATAAAATAAAAGAAGAATTGTTTTGTCTCAATCTTTTTATATGTATAAAAAATATATGACTTTTTTGCATTAAAAGAAAATAAATAAATAATATATAAAAGATAAATTATATTTTCAAGTTATATTAAACCCAGCATTTATGAATTCCTCACCTCCCTAAATGATACTTCAATGTACTCGAATGTCATCAAGGAAGGTATGGGTACATACTCTTAGGATGTATGTTATTGTGCAACATAAATATTTGAGTGTGTCCATATATCAGTGTAACATTAAAATATACACTTACACTTCTACAATTTCATAGGAATGTAAAAATTAAAATGTACAATATCTTCAATTCTTTGAGTTTAAATAATTCTTTGTGTTTTAGCTTTATCAAAAATGTAATCGAAAGTGAATTTAAAATAAAAAATGATATTGAATATCAAAGAGGTAGTGACTTTCCTAAATTAAAAAGTTCTCTGAATTAAACGAGACTTGGGAAGAGTTCGAGAGAGGAAAAACTTTCAGGCCAAATTTCGGATAGCGGAGTTATGTTACTGGGGACATTATCTTCCCTAATATCTGGTGAATCATGCGATTCATAACCGCCATCTGAATAATAATTGGAGTCACATTTGGAACTAACCATGTCTATATCTTCTGATTGAATGCTTGCTGGTGACATGGAATCATTATTATTATATGGCGTATGATCTAACGTTGAGTACATTGTATCCTCAACAGATTTGTCCATACTAACAATTTCTTCTACACACTCTTGAACCTGGACATCTTGCTCATTACCAGGGTACATAATTGTTATACAGTTAGTAGTCTCGTCATAAGTGCCATAAACTGTTTCCAATTCTTGAGACTGTAGTGGTTCCTTCTTAATTTCATGATCTAAAGAATGTAATGTGTCGCAAGTTTTTATCTGTCTGCTGTCTAACGAGCTTTCAAAATTGCTGCAATTTGTTGAGTTGGTTCCCATATTTTCTGATGTCTCCCCCACCAATCTTTCAAGCTCGTTGGAGCTTTTAAGTAGTTCTTTCTCAACGGTATCCTGTTTACATTCAAGATAAAACCTTTTAGATTTTTTTTATAGTTTATTCCCTTTTTGTTTTATTCTTAATATACATGAAGAAAAATATGTTTATATTATTAAACAATTTTGCATCGCAGAAAGAAAAATAACTTATTTTAAGTAAAATTATCAAGTAAAACCTTTAATCATCAAATAATGAATTTATGTGAATCTGTATACATTCACATTTAAATTATTGTACATATTATAAGAATTTATTGGGCTTATGAAGAAAAAAAAAGCAGCGTGTCTGTAGAGTATTTCAACATTCTAGTATAATCAAAAACTTTTGTTCAAAAAGCAAAATGTTTGAATAATATAATAAATGAATTTAAAATGATATAATTTTTCCAAAGGTTTCAATGTATAGATCTCTATATTTTAATCGTATTACTTCTCTTTTTAATATTCTTTTATCTTCCTTTTTAGAAATAAAGTAAAATTTTTGTTCTCATTTATATTGTAATTTTATTATATATATTTTTCTCCATGATTTAAATGAATATTTGTACGTTTTAATTCCTTTCTACTTTAAATAAAATATGAAAAAAAATTCTTTTAAATTAAAAAAAAATTCAAAAATTAGGAATATTCTTTAGTTTGTTATTACTTTGTGTATGAAACTTACGCTTTTATTTGTTGAAGCAGAGCTTGTCTCCACTTGGGGGGTAACTTCTCCAAAAAGACTTTCGACGAGTTCTTCGAATCTTTCATAATAATCATCTCCTTGGATTTCGTCAAATAATTCTTCGAGAGGAGGTAAAGTGTTAGGATCTTCAGAATCAGTGCAGCAGCCGAGGACTCCTGGACCAGGCGCTTCTGTGTCAGAGACTTTATTGACTGGTGTTGTGTGCCACCCTGCTGCAGAGGGTTAAGAGATACTGCTGATCCCGCTGAGGACACACCACAGTCCATACGATTCTGACACATTGCACACAGCCTATTATCCTTCGACCTATCAAGTTCAACCTGTCTCAATTTGATGTTTTCTTTTGAATCCTCCTTCTCTTCTCTTAGCCTTTTTGTTTCTATCAAAAGAGATTCATTCTGCGATCTTAATATTGCACATTCTTGTTTTAATGATTCATTACTTTCTCTCAAACTTCTCACGGTTTCTTCTAGTTCATCTAATTTTGCTTTTTTTCTGTCTCGCGATGTCTGAGCAGCTACTCTATTTTTCAATTTTCTATAAAATAATATATAATAACACATTTTTATTACGTTATTATTATCTTAATCTGAAAATGATTAATATTTACAATAAATTTTACAATAAATTCCATAACATCTATGCTTCCAAAAGTATATAATATCATTATATATAAATATTTATTATGATTGGCACTCTTTACTTAAAAACAAATTAACATTAATCAAAAATATTTTATATTAATTACTTTTTCATTTAACACATGTTGAAATACATATAATTATATATGTATAAAAAAATAAATTTTGTTATTAATTGTAATATAAAGTATATTTATTTCATACTTTCTCTGTAACTTTTCCTCCCACGTGAGATGGTCCAATCGTCTTTTCTTCCCTTTGGAACAAGTTTCAGTATTGAACAGAAAACTTTCATTGTTTGCGACTTCCAAGTGTTTTGGCATTGTTCTATCAGTTAATTTAACTTTGTCGCTGATAATCGAGGTTGTGAAATTTAGTTTTGAAATTGGTTTAATATTGTCTGATGAAATAATTCCTGCAGTCTTTGTCAGACCCTTAGGAAGAGTAATTATGACACTTTTCATGCCATTCATATTTTGCCATAAAAACCTGAACTACAATTTCTGCAAAAAAATATGTGAAATTTAGTTAAAGTAATTAAACTTTTTGTTTTTGAAGTGTAGTAACACTTAAAAGTATGTCTGTCCATTATCCGAAAATCTATAGAATACGACAAAGAACAATGAATGAGGTCAATTCTGTGATTACACATTTAATAATATCACAATGAATGAAATTATAAATTGTTATTCATAATAAAAGTTCGGTAAAAAGAATAAAACTATATTCACAAATTAATTGGTTTTTAAATTCTTATTCGTCGTATTTGTACAATGTAAAGTCGTTATAAATTGCATTTAATCGTTCTACAAAATTATCGTAAAATTACGATGAAACTTCATTTAGAACGACAAACTTTAATTCATAGTACATCGTAAATGTGATGAAAACCAACATATGTTTTCAATTGCTTTATAGTGTTTCGAATACTGGGTGACTCCCTGAAATGCAATCACATTTACGTTATTGAATATGTATACACAATATATACATAAATTATTTTCACTGCACTTATTTCGGACAGTTATCGTGTAAATATTAAAAATTCAAATATATAATGAAAAAGCATTGAAACTAACCAATAAAAAGTGTACAAAATATGTTACTAAGTTCGCTAGCCGTCACTTTTCACTGATTAGAAAACACTTCTTAGTTCACGTTCGGACTGCGAATGATACCTCAGTCGCTTTGTTGGCACGTATACTGTCCCGTAATTGACTGATTTTACGTCGAGAAAATGTTTCATCACCCTTTAACGTACCTGCAAAAATATTTCTCGTCGTAGTGCATGTTCTCTCTGGCTGACGTAATCCGAACACCTCTTTCTACGATTTCATATTTTACGTCAATATTGTGACGGAAAAATGGAACATTCTAGATACGAATGGTGGAGGAAAGTTTCCTATTGGCGGAATATTCAACGAGCCGATGTGGCATAATATGATTGGTTAAAAGTGTATATATTGTGTATAATGCGTTGGCATGAGCACAAATGTTTTGCATTGGAAACACAAAATAATGGAGCATTTGGAATGTGACATAATATGTTGCAACAATTTGTCTCTTCTTTTTCATTTAATGATAACTTGAAAGAGAGAGATGAAACATCAATGATATTTTCTGAAAATTATTTTCGATTACGATAAATATTTCTTCTTTCCGCATGATGCAATTCCTTAAAATAAAGGATACGCAATTCAGTTCTAATCAGTGTATCCTTGCTTTTTTTAAAAAAAAATTTGTTCATTCCGTATTGCACCAATGAATTGGATTTTGTAAATCGATCCCTATTAAAAATGATAACAATTATACATATTGAATTTACGAACCACAGTTTAAAAAATGTCCACTTATTTTAAGCGGATTATTTTAATAATAAGTGGATTCTCCACTTAATATTTCGATTAAAATAACTGGATATTATAAGAATAATATTGTAATGCTTAAATTGTGTTATCGACATGAGTAATAATTTTAAATTAAACATAATGATCTACGAAGATTGCCCTTTTATTTATTTTCTTTCAATGCACCAAATTCGTTTTTAGATTGTAATATTCTTCGACATATTTCAAAATATATGTATAATAATTTACTAATATTAACTGTTTATAGAATGACTAAATGACAAATGTGATAACTTATCAATATATAAATGTATACATTTGATACGTCCCACTTATATAGTTCTTCATATATCATGTCTCTTCTGTCAATGAACTCGCATATAGATATAAGTAAGCGACATTCTTTCCTATTAAGGTGGCAGTTTCATGCGTTACTTTGGTTAGTGAAATAATATTGGGTAGTAATCATTAATAACAATAAAAGAAAAACTATATCAAAGGATTTTATTTCTTTTCATAATCCGAATTGATAAGAATATTTGAAATATAAGAACTATTGCTCTAAAAACATTTCCTTGATATCAGCAAAGTATTTAAAATGTTTTGAAAATATTAAATATCTAACATAGGAAAATTTTTTCGACATATTACTTATATCTTATGTACATATTGATTAAAGAAAACAAAGTTGAGTTATAAGTACGAGTACAGTAGAAAAGTTGTGTCAATACAATAATGTCTTAAATACATTTCTTACTGTATTCTGGTTTATAGGAATCTGATATAAAAAAGGACAATTTGTAAATTTTGCAATTGTTTTTTATTAAAATAAAATTATACATTAAAAACATATTCAACATTACTTAAGTTTTTAATTAAGGTAATGTTCAAAATCAAATGTCATGGAGATAGTTTTTTCATTACCTTAAGAAACTAAAAAAATTTTCTTTTCCAGTTTTGGTTGTACAAATAGTTGACTTTTTACAATATCATTGATTTCTTCAAGGGCAATTTCTGCATGCAAACGAATTACATCATCTTTGGAATTATCTCTTAGATATTTAAGATTTTTGTATATAGGTAGAAGATTTTCACTTATGCTGACCAAGATATCTTTACCAAGACCACGGAGTAATAACGCTATAACCATGACTGCTGCTCTGCGACATTGTGTATCTTTATCGTTTTTTATAATACAATCGATACAATAAATAACCTGAAAATATTTTAGTAAATTAATTACAGCTTTTGAAATAATTAATAATTATTAGTTACTTTCAGTCAATTTGATTTAATTTATTAGTTGTTAAATATATTAAATAACTATGTACTATTATTATAAAAACACACACCTCTATTAGGATATTTCCCAAACGAAAACCAAGTATTTTGCACAGTTCACCAAGACACGAAAGGCTTGAGGAACGAATTAAAGAATCAGAATCTCTGATATTACATAAAAATGCATTGATTAAAGAGACTTTATATTTAGAGGCCATTTCACCTAAAATAAAAATGAAACATTAATTTTGCCTCTTAACATTAAATGCATAATTTTTAATAATATTAATTTACCTAAATTTCTCGTAGTTTTAACTAAAACTTCTCCTATTTTTACTCTATTTTCTACTGATAATTTGTGTTCTACACCTTTTTCAGGCATACTTATAAACTCTTTAATTAATATTTCTATAACACTTTCTGGAAACTTCAAAGCGAGTGAACATACTCCATTTATAGCTGCAAGATATATAAAAGAATCTTCGTCTTTCAAATTCTCCTGAAAAATAACATTATACACATATATAAAATTATAGTTTAAAAATTATATTACACAACTATATATTATTATATTTTTAAATCGTTTTATGTACAATATTTTTATGACAACTGCAAAAGTCTTACCTGTAGAAGCAATATTACAATATCTTTCAATTCTAGTGTTTTTCTATCATTCTGTTCAATTAACTTTGTTAAAAACATCAATCCATGTGCTCTTACTGGGAGTAAAGGATCAGATAAATCCTCCAAAGCTTTATCGAAATCACTTTTTTTCTTGCTCGTTGATAAATCATCATAATTCTTTCTATTAAATTCTCGTCTTGTTCTAACCGATTGTGTAATTTCTTCTACTAATAATTTCGTCTTACTTGATAATGATCGCAATACTTTCTCTGAATTTAAAAATGCAACAAATTCTTCAAATGCAGTCCAATTTTTACATTTCTTAGTTTCATTAGAAATTAAATTCATAAACGTTAATCCAATGTAGGTAATGTCCATTATTTCCTCTTCTTTTTCCGAAATCTCGTTTCCACATGCTATTCTTTTTTCTATTAAATTTTTGATAAAATTCAAAAATGCTTCAGGTTTTTCCAAAAAATTGTTCCGTATAGAAGGTAAATTCGCTAATTTTTCTAACAAATTAATCACAGACATCTTTCTTGTAATATGAAGTACAATATCTGATTCATCATTAATATTACTGAGTGAAAACTCTTCTGAACATTCTAATGATTCCAATACAGCAGAAAACAATGTAAAAGACAAAGTCTCATCTAACCCAACTAATTCAAGAAGAGCATCGGAAACATCCTCGACTCCATTTGATTTACATTTATCAGTGATTACAAAATTGCCAGAATCTCCATATTCATATTGTATTTTAGCTCCATAATTATGAGTGAATTTTCCATCATATTCTAAAAATAAATAAAACAATTCCTTTCGAATTGCTTCCATTGAAAATATTTTTAATGTTAACTGTTTTATATTTTGTTGGAGACAAGAAATGCTTTTAAACGATTTGATGTACAGATCAAAGATTGGTTGGATTATTGGTATTAACATTTGCACAGGAAGCTGCTTGAATTCAGGTACATCAGTGGCAAAACACTTTGACAAAAGCGTGATACTTTCTGTAACTTCTGATTCAGTCCATATTATGCCCTTATTGATAATCTTATCTTTTGCTTCAAAAAAAGGTGCAGCTATAACTTTTAAAATTTTATCACAGCAAACTTCTGTATGATGTTCATACAATACATTTATACAGCATATAGCAATGACCGTACTTTGAGCATTTTTTTCTTTCAATAGATTGATATACTGTAACAAATAAAGTTATTTAAGCATAAAGGTAATAAAGATAAAATATAATTTATAAATGAGTATTGTAATTAACCTATCGGCAACAAACCAAGTGTCTGCTCGATTTCAAAACAGTACATTATATAAGATGATTTTTTTTAATCTGGAATATATATATATATATATATTGTATATTAATCGTCTGTCTCAATATATATGTTTCAGTTTAAAAGAATCATCCTGTATATGTAAAATTATTAATTAATACAATTATCCTACTTATCTAAAGATTGGTTAGATTTGAAAAAAGCAAAAAAAATAATGCTAAAAACAATTCTTATCTTTTTATTTTTATTTTTAAAAAGTAAAGCGTTTTAAATTTATATATTATATTATTATATGTAGATTTACCTGATTGCAGATAGAATTATAATATGTATTTGAATCTGTTCCACAAGAAAGAGCCAATAATTTAGCTGCAAATTGTAATTTCTCCCAATGATTTTCAATATTATTAAGTATATCTTCATTACATATTGCAGATATTAATGATGTAACGCCATTTGGATCCATTATATAATTAATTAAATACTGTTTAGCTTGTGAACGCACAAAACCAAAGTTTTCAGATTGTCCAAAAATAACTATAAGTTCTTTCATTAGCATTGGTAATGGACATTTTTCCATTATTTCACAAAGTTTCTTCTTAAATTCCATTTGAGTGTTTTCAGTTATTCCTGACTTATTAACTTCATCACTTGAAGATGAGCAAGTATTAACATTAAATGCAATAAATATTAATGCAGTTAAAATTAGTCTAAGATGCCCAAAAATACAAGTTTTAAATAGAAAGTCATCAAAACATTCAACACAGAAATTTGTAGTGTAGATGAGTTTTTCATATTTTCTCCTTTGCACCTAATAAAATTATTGATTTAATTTAAATATTATTGAAATATATAATGTAATTGAATGTCAGTTGAATTTTTGTAATAAAATAATACCTGTGAGTCCACTTTTTCATTCGGTTCATTAAAAATAATACAATTTGGCTTTAATCCTAATAAAGATATACCGTTGAACAAAATTTTAAGTAGCTGGATCTGTTTAATACTAAATTTGCCTTCATTATTGTCATTAATTGATCTCTTCATTTCTTCAATAATATATATGGCAAAAAGAACGTATTTCCACCTATATTGTTAAAGGTAATGTTATTCATTATATTTATTAAATTTCTTTTCTAGCAAGAATATATTTTACTCTACTTACATCACATCGTTATCACTACTTAAATTTTCCCATCGCTTCACTATTATTTCTTTATCCTTTTCTGACAAAAGTAACAATGTTTTATTAATGGTTGCTTCAATGGTTGCTTCATTGTTATTCCCTGTAAAAAAATATTCACACTAAATATTTATATCACATTTTTTATATTTCAGAACAGTAAATTTTAAAATTATAAATATAATTGCAGAACATAACCTCAATATTTGAAAATTTTGAAAAATAAAAATAACCTATTTTACCTTTTTCAATCGAAGTCAAACTAATTAATATTTTATTGTATTCCATCGTTAGAAAAACTGTTGAATAATATATAATAAGAATAAGTATTTAATGAATATACTTCGTTCCCTTTGTTGCTTTAATACTAAACGACATGAGATTTAAAGTAATAATATTATGGTTGATGCCAGTGCGAAGATATATAGGCCGGGGCTCGCACTTGAAGTTGGTAATAAGGCGTTCAAAAAACTACTATGGTTCTCTCTTACGCAATACTTTCTCTGTCACTCGCATTAGTATAATAATGTTACACTCGACGCTCCCAGTTTCAACGAGCTCGAGACCGGAAACGCTCCCAGTTTCAACGGGGCGCAATTGCGCACGTGTTTAGCGCATGTATATTTTCATTGGTTACTTCTATTCGGTTGTTTCGGT